>CM055895.1:14246786-14431786 GCA_029582155.1 Panopea generosa | reverse complement strand
TGACGTCATCTCATCTGTAACAAACATGAGTGACATGCAGGCTAGCATGCCTCAGATAGACTATAGATCACATTGACGTCATCTCATCTTACATACATGAGTGACATGCAGGCTAGCATGCCTCAGATAGACTATAGATCACATTAATGTCATCTCATCTGTTACATACATGAGTGACATGCAGGCTAGCATGATTCAGATAGACTATAGATCACATTGACGACACCTCATCTGTAACATACATGAATGACATGCAGGCTAGCATGCCTCAGATAGACTATAGTTCACATCGATGTCATCTCATATGCTATATACATGAGTGACATGCAGGTTAGCATCCCTCAGATATACTATAAATCACATTGACGTTATCGCATCTGTAACATTGATGAGTGACACGCAGGCTAGCATGATTCAGATAGACTAAAGCTCACATTGACGTCATCTCATCTGTAACATTCATGAGTGACATGCAGGATAGCATGCCTCAGATAGACTATAGATCACATTGACGTCATCTCATCTGTAACATTCATGAGTGACATGCAGGCTAGCATGCATCAGATAGACTATAGATCATATTGACGTCATCTCATATGTTACATACATGAGTGAAATGCCGGCTAGCATGCCTCAGATAGACAATAGAGCACATTGACGACATCTCATCTGTAACATACATGAGTGACATGCAGGCTAGCATGCCTCATATAGACTACAGATCACATTGACGTCATCTCATATGTTACATACATGAGTGACATGCAGGCTTGCATGCCCCAGATAGACTACAGATCACATTGACGTCATCTCATCTGTAACATACATGAGTGACATGCAGCATAGCATACCCCAGATAGACTACAGATCACATTGACGTCATCTCATATGCTACATACATGAGTTACATGCAGGCTAGCATGCCCCAGTTAGATTTCAGATCACATTGACGTCATCTCATCTGTAACATACATAAGTGGCATGCAGGCTAGCATGCCTCAGATAGACTACAGATCACATTGATGTCATCTCATCTGTAATATACATGAATGACATGCAGGCTAGCATGCCTCAGATAGACTACAGATCACATTGATGTCATCTCATCTGTAATATACATGAGTGACATGCAGGCTAACATGCCTCAGATAGACTATAGATCACATTGACGTCATCTCATCTGTTACATACATGAGTGACATGCAGGCTAGCATGCCTCAGATAGACTATAGATCACATTAATGTCATCTCATCTGTTATATACATGAGTGACATGCAGGCTAGCATGCCTCAGATAGACTATAGATCACATTAATGTCATCTCATCTGTTACATACATGAGTGACATGCAGATTAGCATGCCTCAGATAGACTATAGATCACATTGACGACATCTCATCTGTAACATACATAGATAGATAGAATCTTTATTTCCTCCATAATTGGAGAGCATATAATAACATATATAAAAATTGCAGTAAATAATTACATATAAATGAACAACATACAATGAGTTACAAGTGAAGAATGAACATACGATACGCCTAATATGATGTCATATTGTAAGAGTATTCATAACATGATGGATTTGTTAAAATAACTAAATAAATTATGATTTTATAAAAATTAGTATAGCTTTTTAACTGTCATATAGTGTACCTTAAAATAATATAAGTGAAATAATAACATTGTCCATCTATAATGAATCTTACCGAAATAAAATGCAAGACCCAGTGATAGACTAATGACAACGATGAACCTTTTGTATCTTACCGAAACGAAATGTAAGAAATTAATCATACACTGAGTAACAAACAGTAAACATTAGCAGTATCGATAAAAGTTACTTTAACATACTGTGAAGTATCCCAATATTGAACAATAATACATCTTCAATCTGTTCAATGTCAGATAAATATTCATTAAGCCCGGAAAGCAGTGCATAAATCTGATCTTTAGGCGTCTTTTTAATAAATGCATTAAAGACCTGAAGACCACAGGTCGTTATAACTGCATCCCAAAGCTTATTTCTTTCGACAGTGTTTGCAATACAAAAATGAACAATATGTAGTACTAAATTATCTACAAGCGTATTACATTTGTTACATAGCTGTACAGCTGTAAACGATTGCAGTTTACTTAGTAGTGACACTGCTGTAAAACATTGTGCTTTTACATACTGATTTTTCCTACTTAATTGCCATAGGAAGCAAGGCCTATTTATGCTAAACATATTCATGACATATGATGGACCCATCTTGTCACCTAACCTCATTAACATTGTATTTGAGTAATGTATTAGCACTTTTTGTCTAAGAATATATTTCCATGCATACTTGGATGGAAATATTGCTGTTTTAGAATAATTAACCAAATAATTATATAGATCATACTTCGTTAATATTCTATAGATGTCAGGAATAAAACCTAATGTTTGTTTATCATCACTAAGATATTTTAACAGACGATTAACAAATAATTGCTTAGCAATATACTTATTCGGGAGTCTGCATAATTGACCAAAGAATTGTAGCTTCCTGTAGTCGATTTCCGTTTCAAGTGAAGTTACACCAATAGAGCTTAAAGCAAAATCCGTATTTACATATTGTGGGATATTTTGGATAAATTTTATACAGAATCTATGTCCTCGTTCTAGTTGTATAATATTTGATTTGGTTAATGAATTCCATAATTCACAACCATATAGGGATTTTGGTATTACGATTGACTTATATATTGTTAATGTTGTCAAGGGATTAAGACCATGCGGATGTAAGCCACTATTAATAAGACTTAAAAAAAGTCCACGTAACTTATTATTTGACTGTCGAATATGATCACTAATACACATATATTTGTCACATATAATTCCTAGATGTGTATAATTTTCTGTTTCATGAATAATGTTACTAGATCCTAGTTTCCATGATCTGCAGTTTTTATCAAAGTTATGTTTGGATTCATTAAAAACAACAATAGCACATTTTAATGGATTATAATCATATCTCCATTTTATGGAATATTTGTAGCAAATATCTAGCATTTTGTCTAAACCAGACTTTGAATACGATACAAGAACCATATCATCCGCGACGGTAGGGGTACCAACCTTCAAGTTAAAAATACACAACCCAAGACTGCTACTTTCTATGTCTTTTATCAGACCATCAATGAAAAGAAGATATAATATTGGTGAACTTTTACCCCCTTGTCTTGTTCCTTGAAGAACATTGAACCACTCAGAAATCGACCCTTGGTTTCGTACGCAGCTTTGCATATTACGATACATATTAAAGAATGACATAAATATATAGTTTGTAACGCCGCTATCAAACAATTTGAGCATAAGTCCATTATGCCACACCCTATCAAAAGCTTGACGAGCATCTAAAAAGCAAACAAAAACCTTGCTCTTGTGCTCTCTGCCATATAAAATACATTCTTTTAGTGCGAAGGAAGTCATCAAACAACCAAGTCCTTCCTGAAACCCCCCTTGTTGATTACTTAAATTAGAAAGAAGTTTTTGTTTGGAACGTGAAAGAAGTATATTTTCATATAGTTTAAGAGCAGTAGGAGTTAATGTGATTGCTCTATAATTATTGGGATCATCCTTACGTTTACCTCCGCCTTTATGTAATGTTATAATGACGCCTTTGTTCATGTTTGGTGGAATGTAACTTTGGGACAGCATAGCTGTATACAGTTTTGCTAATGTATTAATAACTATATTTCCGCCAAAAATGTAATGTTCGTAAGAAACATTATCGATCCCACTGGCTTTGCCGCGTTTACACGATGCAATTGAGGTTCTTACTTCTTCCTGTGACACATTAATGACGTCATCAATACAAAATCTAGACTGCGATATAACAGAATTTATTTTTTCGTCAACAGAAGCTTTCCAAATATTATCATAATTACTATCAATTGACGGGGTATATAACGATTCAAAATATTGTTTCCATTGCTCTGTAATACTGTCGTTATCCCTATACATTACGCCATTGAATTTTATTTCAGCGCCTGCTCTACTTGATGACCGTTTTCTTCGCGAATTCACTAATTTCCAAAATTGTTCTTTATCAAGTTCAGCGGTTGTGTCAATTTCTTCATCAAGATTTTTTAAATACTCATTGGCAAAATACCTGTGTTTTTTTCTGAAATAACATTTTGCTGTTTTATAACTTTTATAAGAATAATGTGATTGATCTCTTGGTCTATCATTTTGAATCCAGATTTTCCGTTTTTCTAACATGACTTTATGTAAATTAGATAACTCTGAATTCCAATACGGTTTTAAAAAGTGCTTAAATCTCGTCTTGCGAAAACATTTATCTGAGCAAGAAACAACAGTCTCGCTTAAAATTTTATACATATTATCAATTTCAGCAGGACATTTAAGCGGACAATTTTGTGCTTTTATCAAATCTTCTGATGCATTGAGCATGTTTTGATAGGATGTAATATCAACTTGTCTTACTTTTTTCCAGTTAATATTATATGATTGCGAAATATTTACATTCGACACATCGTCATTATAACCAGTCGAAGGCATATTCAGACTACATTTAATAGGTCTATGTCTTGAAACATTTAGACAATCGTCATCTACTATTACACAATGAGTAATACAATCTGTTTTCTCAACTGGCAAAATGATGAAATCAATAAGCGATTCACACTTTTCATCGTAGGATACAAAGGATGATGAAGCACCGGTGCACATATCCAATGTATTAGCAGAGATCATATTAGTATCATTCAAGAACTGTGTGAATGATTGATCTCTGCTATTACTTGGGAATTTTGAACAGGTTGCATTGAAGTCGCCCATAAATATAACAAAACCATTTTCTGAATATAAACTCCATAAATTGAAAAGCTTGTCAATATAATTCCTATAGCTTTCAATGGGATGGTTACTGCATGGTAAATACACTTGAAATATAAACAAAAAATGACTGTGTGTATATTGAATTTGTATACCAACTATTCTATCATCATCAATAGTTATCGGTGTCACAAACCTATCATATTTAATATGCCATAGCAAAGCTACGCCACCTTTACCGACTCGTCTGCTACCTTTAACATTTAAACTAGAGTCAGTAACAACATGTGCTTTATAATTATTGTCTAGAGAACTTATAAAATGTATATTTTTATCTGATAACCAATGTTCTGAAACACCACAAATATCTATCGATAGTCCGTTCAAAGAATTGCATAGGTAAGTGCTACTAGACATTAAACCTGTTGCATTCCACGATAATAGGTTAAGTTTCTTAAGATTTATCATGATTGCAGATTAAAAAAATATATAATAGCATATTATAAACTAAAGACGCTTGAGTAAATAATACGTAATTCCGTTTATAGCTGCTGCATACTGTATCAAACAAAGGTAAGTTATAGCCACATAAGCAGTCCGAGTTCGAAGAACATCCTATGTATGCCAAGCAAATATTCAATTGAATACAATGACAATCACGATTATAAGTTACACCACACGTGTTCAACGATAATAAACTAATTTTCTTAGTATTACAAAAAAAAACCATCAACATGTTTATACCATTGAGTAATTTGTTTGAGATTAATATACTTGATTAATCTAAATTACAGTACCTATTGTAATCTTCATAACTCGGGGTAGGGTCACACCAAGCATTATAATTGCCGGATCGGTCCGCAAAGTGACGTTCGCCCGATTTACGTTTTTTGATTAGTGAGTTGCGCGACAACCACTGTTTACAAGTTACACCGCGTGGCCAAAAACCTCTTTCCTCAAGTAAATAGCACTCGGTATTAGCTTCAACATTAAGTTGAATAATGACCCCGTCAGGAGTACGTTTTTCTGGAAATATACGTATCATGGTCACTTTTGGACCTTTTTGTTTAATAAACGATCTTAGTTTATCTTCAGTCATCAAATTTGAAAACCCTCCTATGAAATATCGACGAGTTCGCTTTCTCACGTAGACACTAAAATCTTCATCAATCTCGGTATCGTGGCGCCGAGTGATTCTAACGGGAATGCCATTTTTCCGTGGTACTTCTGGTGTTCCGATAGTAGAGACTATATCGGCGAATGTCACTTTGCGACCGTCCTTTTTATTTTTACCATATTTATGATAGCGGTTACCGGAATCTGAAACATTGTCATGCTTTGTATTTGTATGTTTGATGTTGGAATGTGTTGAGCTGTTAGTTTCATTTGGAACTCTGCAGTCTGAAACACGTTTAGTCCGCTCAGTTTGCAGATCTCCAAATGAACCACTCATATCAACATTACCATTTTGAAATGGATTGCTTTCATCACAATGAACTGATACATCTATAACTGTCTTATTTGGTGACACTGTTACCCGTTCATCAGCAGTACATGTTGATGTTTGCAAGGTGGTGACCAGTTCCGTGGTTAATTGCGTCTCATTGTTTACGCACAAACTGTCTGTTATTTCATTTACACTAGCTTCCATATCATTATTATTATGTTCATATGGCATATCCAAACTTCCAAAATTGTTTAAAGGAGCAGTTGTCAGCCCAAACTCACCCACGTTACCAGATCGTAATGCATTGGTGGCTAGATCTGATAAGGAGGGTGGGTTGAAGAGGGACACCACAGGCACATTTACTTTAGTTATCAGAATTGTATCGTTTTTGTCTATATACGTCTCAATAACGTCAAGTCTCTTCCTGACCAAGTTAATGTCTGACCTTAGAGAGTACATATCATTGATAGGCAGCACGGATATTGTTTCCTGCATCTGAGACACGCCTTGGTTCGTAGCGTTAACATAAGCTAAGCATTCAGTTTTGACACCAAGAATAGAGTCCGAGACACATTTTATTTGTTTGTCATACTGCTTCTCGTCTGCTAACCGATTTTGTTTTAACATTAAAATCTCTGCTTCAAGACGAGATAGCGAGTCTTTCATAAACACAATATCTTGGCTACAGCTGCATAATTGCGTTTGCTTTTGTGTCACTGTATAATTGGACCGTGATATTGAGCTGCTTCTGCCACGAGACGAACTCAACATATCTTTTAGTAACGATACATCTTCACCCTCGATAACGGATAGAAGCGAATGTATATCTTGAGACAGCTTCGTTGCTATGGTTTCACCACTACGTGTAGACACTCGTCGCTTAAGTACAGCTTGTAATCCATATGGAAAATCGTCGTCTTCACGTATGGTATCAAACAGCATTTGGCGAGTATGCTCTAGGGTTGTTTCACATGACGAATAGTCTCGTAGAAGACGGGCAACGAACATATCAGTCGGTAGATCTCGAAACTGTTTTATCAGGCGATTAAGTTCATTAAGATCATATTCAGTATTATTATCATCGCCACTCATCATCAGTGAGTACGAGGTCACATTTGACACAGGAATAGGCATAGGAACCTTCACATCCGTATTGTCATCAAGTGTTACTGGTTCTAGCTTCGCGTATACCGTGTTTGAAGAAAGAGCCGACATTGTCCTTGATATAAGTTATTATGTATAATTTTATAAACAATGTTGTATCAATTTATACAGCGTAAGAATGACGTCCAGTTAGCGTGATTGTATATTACCAATTCAATTTTGTTTTTAATACACAGCACAGTACAATATAAAGTTCAGATTCATGTACTGTATCTTATATTAGCACTGAAAACATAAGTCACACGAACAAAGGGACATTTGCCCCAAGGGCAAATACTACACCTTTCTATTGTAGTTTATCCTGTATTGATCGGTTACTGGATGTGAAAATTTAACCACATACAATTTATGTACCCATTGTTATCTTTTGTTTTCATGATTTTCATTGTTTTCTGCACATGCAGAGCGAAATTAATTCAAATGTTTACCTTATCTTACTGTCCATACATTCACGAACATGCCCATATAATTTTTATCACATGTAATCCAATATTCAAATCACGAATGTCTATTTTAACAGACTATTATCAAGCACAGCTTTCACATTTCGCGCCCCGCCTATAATATCATTAGCATGCCTCAGATAGACTACAGATCACATTGATGTCATCTCATCTGTAACATACATGAATGACATGCAGGCTAGCATGCCTCAGATAGACTACAGATCACATTGATGTCATCTCATCTGTAATATACATGAGTGACATGCAGGCTAACATGCCTCAGATAGACTATAGATCACATTGACGTCATCTCATCTGTTACATACATGAGTGACATGCAGGCTAGCATGCCTCAGATAGACTATAGATCACATTAATGTCATCTCATCTGTTATATACATGAGTGACATGCAGGCTAGCATGCCTCAGATAGACTATAGATCACATTAATGTCATCTCATCTGTTACATACATGAGTGACATGCAGATTAGCATGCCTCAGATAGACTATAGATCACATTGACGACATCTCATCTGTAACATACATGAGTGACATGCAGACTAGCATGCCTCAGATAGACTACAGATCACAATGACGTCATCCATCTCATCAGTAACATACATGAGTGACATGCAGGCTAGTATGCCTCAGATAGACTATAGATCACATTGACGTCATCTCATCTGTACCATACATGAGTGGCATGCAGGCTAGCATGCCTCAGAGGGTAATTGAAAGTCAAAAGTTGCATACAGTACTTTATTAGTAAATCCCTACCTGCATCGGTCAATGGATGAACGTACTTTGCAGAGCTTTCAATGTAAAATTGTAATGGAGAAGCGACTGGTACATATATTTATATTGATATACATATAAATATGATATACATATAAATATGTAATATGTACTACATCAACAGCTGTTGTAATTGTGGAGCACTTGTTGTTGAACATTTGCAGTTTTATTTGTTGTACTTGGAGAAACAGTCAATAATCCACATACTGCAGAATGAGTTTAAATTTTGTTGTAGTGGACATTGCTCTCTTTTTCGGGTCAGCGTGTTGTGTTCACGCCGAGAAACAGCTAGTTAACCGTCTGTTGTGGATTTTTCCGTTTTGTTTGTTGTTTTGGAAATAGCTGTTGTAGTGCCTTTAATCATCAGTCTGATGCAGACGGACATGTTGTAAAAATGGCAGTTTTGTTAGTTATGTTGGAAATCGCTGTCATATTGTATTTCGTAATCATCATGCTGTTGTTACCCGTAGATATGCTAATAGACCGCATGTTGTAGAAAAATTGCATTTTGTTTGTCGTAGTGAAACTCTCATATTGTCTTAAAGCATCCACATGTTGTGTTAATGAAGAGAAAGAGCTAGTAGTAGGGGCATGTTGTAGGAAATTGACTGTATGGTCTTTTATCGTCAGCCTGTTGTAGTTACCTGTAAAAAAACAGTAGAAGTCCGATTGTTTTGGAAAACTGGCAGTTTTGATGTAGTGGAAATAACTTGTATTGTTTTTCATCGTCAGGTTATTGTGGTTATCTGAAAAAAAATGGCTAATACACCGCATGTCGTATTTGTTTGTTGTAGCGGAAATCGATGTCGTATTGTTTTTCATCGCCAGTTTGTTATAGCTATGTTACAACGCACTGAGCCATATGCGGCAGTAAGCCATATGTATGGCTTACTGCCGCACTTATGTCGATATTTGAAAAATGACTGCTGCAGTACGTCATATGATTTTTTTTAATATAGCTTAATGCTGCAGTTGTTAGAAATTATCAAGGACACGCGGTAGTATGCTATTATTCTCTTTTTACAACTGGGTGTGCTGCGTGTAACAAATGCTTAACAAAGATATTCTGACATTTATCACAGGCTGCTATGTTTTATCAGTACGTTACAAAATTGGGGAAAACTATTACAATAATAGATCCGGTTCTGCTTCGGTTATATATGGGGATTGAACTATTTTGCCTAATTGTATGCTCTGTCATGTCGATTTGCAAGTTCTACAGTCAAACGTGTGTTAAAGAACACCTCCAAATAAAGACCACCCTGTGAATAAAGGCCAGCAGGGAGAAAAACAGTGCACTGTTCATTTATAGTAGAAACTTCCATTTAAAATAATACAAGTTTTCAGTAATAAAAGTTGTTGTTACACCTATAGAAAATTTTATGTTGAACTTATTTTGTTGCATGGTATCGTGATAGGTTTTCTTTTTTATTTTGATAACATGTTTTAGCTCCCTGAGCATGAAGTGCTATGATTGCTCACCGTCCGTCGTCCGTCCGTCCACTTGATGAGCTGTTTGGTCTCACACGAGCATAAAGGCAATGTTACATAATGAGGTCAACGGTCAAATTGTTCAAGTATGAGTCTAGTACTCGAGTAAGTACTGAGTACTGAATGTTTGATAAGTACCGAGTACTCATTATTGTCTGTACTTCAGTTAATACTGAGTACAGAACAAAAATACCCGTAAGTATTTCCGAGTATTATTTCCTTTACGGATCTAATTGAACCATACTCTTAAAAGAATATGCAATAAATAATCACTTTAATATTTGGTATTTTATCAATTCTTGGGGGTATTCGTAAGACCAAAAATTATGAACTTTGTTCTCTACATAAAACAGTTTATCGCTGTTTTTTCACCTTAAATTGTGGCACCATCCACCAGTGAAAAATCTATTTCTATTTAAAATCGTGTAAGAAAAGCTAGCAAGAGAAAAACATCATAAACAAAATGTTGGAAGTAACGATAAACTTTAACAGAAAAATGCATGAAATTTACACAAAAAATAGGTAGATATAGAAAATATAGAAGGTTATTAGAAATATAGAAAATATAGGAATCTTTTGACAACCTATGACTTACAAATGTGACACATTGAAAAAAAAACTATGTTTTGCAGTGACTCGTTGAATGAAGTATGTTTTAAAAGGTGAAGGCGAGCGAAGCGGGCAAAAATCATTTTAACTATTTGATGATAATACTGAGAGCGAAGCAAGCAGAAACCTTTTCGATGGAATTTTCAGTTCAACGAGTATTTAACATACTTAACATATTTGGGTATGATTGGAAAATTTTAGGCGAGACGCACACCGGCTGCGCCCCCCCCCCCCTCCCTGGAAAATTTTAGGCGGGACGCAAACCGGCTGCGCCCCCCCCCCCCCCCACACACACACTTGAATCCGCACTTGATGTTGCCAACAATATCAGGCACACATTGAATCACTTGTATTATCACATTCTAGTACATGTATGGAATAAGGGACAGAATGCCATAATGTCTCACATAATGAGTACAATGACAATTACTACTGTGTTGCAAAGACTATGCTCACGATACGAAGATAATTGTACGGTAAATATGATCATTTCGTTCTGAAAGGTATCAATAATGTACGTGCGAAAACATATGTAGTGCATAAATAGACCTAAACAATTCTCTTGAAAGACACATTGTGGGCAAACAATGAAAAAAAACCCCAATACTTTTACCAGCTACTCTCTACCTGTACTCTGTAGTTGAAAAGATCCCTATTTAATGATTAAATTAAAGAAACTATCTATTAAAGCAACTTTTATTCCTTTTTCTTTTTTATTACTTAATGATTCCTGTTATATATTTTTATATCGAAATTATTTTTCCAGTATAAAAAGTACTTATTTTTGCTTCTGTACTCGAGTAAGTATGAGTACTTATACTTGTAAGTTTGGCTGAGTACAGTTGAGTACTAGAAAAACTGTAATCGAGTAAGTATAAGTACAAATACGAGTACCCCATGTCTGAAATTGTTATCTATTGATGGATTTTAACGAAATCTAGAACAAGTGATGTTAACAGAAATCTTAATTATTCGGCGTGCATTGGAGTTGCATAGGACTTGTCAGAGAAATACAAAGGATTTAAATGTCAAATGTTAAGAATAATTTAATTCCTCAAACGGTTTTTATGTTCTGTTCCGAACACGAAGTATGACAGATGTGAATCCAATTTGGTGACCTTGACCTTTAACCTATCGACCTGGTTTTTGCGCTCTGTACATCGTCTAACTGTCATCTATCTATATGCCAAGGTTCAAGTCAATATCTCGAATAGTTTTTTATGTTCTGCTCCGGACATGAAGTATGATGGACGGACGGACGGACGGACGGACGGACGGACGGACGGACGGACGGACGGACGGACGGACGGACATATTGAAATCAATGAATTAATGAATAATGATACGATGATAAAACACCATACTAAAAAGTATGTTATAAATTAAAAACCTTTGGGTTGCTGGTCATGGACATTCCATATCTGTGTCTTTGAAATATGCGTATGGTTCGTCTCACTTGTCCAAAATGACCCCACCATGGCTGCGTTTAAATCGTTTAAATGGTTTGCTAAATTACCCTGGACACTGGCGCAATCTCAAATTAGCACGCAGTTAAGAATAATTTAAGGGAACCAAGCATCAAATTTAACGGTACCTGCGATATTTGCCCTCTGGAAAAAGTAATGACTTTATTAGCGACGTTCACTTCACAATACTAGCATATTAATCCGTTTACAAAGAAGTAAGATGTAGCTATACATATACCCAAGGGGCAAACTAATATTGCGTGTTATTTTTAGAGCGGATTAGCCGTCCGGTGAATAACGCCTTGGACTGCCAACTCAGGGGGTCGCATGTCCGATACCCCGCTCCTCCAACTAAAATACAAATCAGTCTTTCAGATGAGACTTTAACAAAAATTGAGGACACATGTATCGGTACTTAACACCGGGCATGTAAATGAACCAAGGACGGATTCGATTTGCTATTTTATTCCTCCAGTTAGGAGAGCATAAACGTTTACAACAACATATAATATTAAATAGAATTGTGTACATCAATAAGTGAATCGAACAAATTATACAATATAAATTTAAGTAAGTTTACATAATACTATTTTACATTATAATATACAATATTATGAGCAAAAAAGAAACATACGTTAGTCACTATAGATTCTAAGCATAATCATCTAAAATAAAAAAAAGAAAAGCATACACCAGCATCGGATTATATTTGTTATTCAAAAAAACGCATAAAACATGAATACATTTAATGTATAGTGTTGATATCAATGTCGTTAGATTTATTCCTTGGCGAAACAAAATTCAAGACATAAAAAGGATATCGATTCGCTTAAAATATGTTTGGTTATTTATATAAAAATAAACAACATTCAATTTGAAAGATAAAAATAACTGTAATCTTAAGTTTTTAAACTTTTTTTTCTACTGAAATACAACAATTTATTGCACGCATTATAAATATTCAATACGTTTTCATATTCAATATTCAGATGTGTATAGATATCTACTTTTAGGCCATTATTCAGAGCCTAATAACCATTGTCTGTTATTGTTTAAAAAGTCAGGTTTAGTTTCATTAAACGTTATAACTCCACATTAATTATGATTGTATACAAACAGCCAATTACAACTATATGCATAACAAATGTCTATCAG
This sequence comes from Panopea generosa, assembly GCA_029582155.1. Taxonomy (NCBI): domain Eukaryota; kingdom Metazoa; phylum Mollusca; class Bivalvia; order Adapedonta; family Hiatellidae; genus Panopea; species Panopea generosa. The sequence continues at coordinate 14,418,381 of CM055895.1, read as the reverse complement.
TTTTGTAAACATTTTTTTTGACAGTGACATCAGGATCATGTCATCAGCGACAGTTTGACATCCTAAGTCAATATTGAACATGCAGTTACCTAATCCAGATTGATCTAATTGATCTACTAGCCCATTAATGTGCACTTAGTACAAAATAAGACTACTTAAAACTGCTTGTCTGGTGCTCTGCTGAACATCTACCTAATCCGACATAATCCCCGGAAACGTACTTAAATTTTCATACCAGTGAACATATTAACCAAGGTCTTGTATATAATTGTATCGAATTCAAAGTTTTACAAAACAAACCATCGTGCCACACACGACCGACTGCTTGTTTGGAGTCCATGAAACAAACACTAGTTTTACTTTTATTTTCGTTTGTGTAAAAAAGACATTTACCAAAAGCAAATGACGTCATTAGGTACATGTACCCCATGTTTTGTTGAAATCCTCCTTGCAGTTTGTTAGGTGTTAATAGTTCACTTATTTTTAAATGCGGTACTATGATCTGTTCATCGATCTTGAGGAACACCTACGATAGTGAAATAACTCTCGTACCTTTTTTGCATTATGTAAATATTTAATTAAAACAATATGAGTGAAAAAATTATCAAAATTGCCGTGCGTCACTTACAACATAAACTACTAGTAGATAATAAACCGGAAGGCTAATGTTTATTTATTTAATAACAAGAATTCTTTTTTTTTTCATACACTGAAATACAGGTAGATTAGGTTTTTGCAACACTATAACGTTTCACTGAAGACACATGGTAAGGGAATGGCCGTATCTAATGCTGAGAGAAAGTGTGACAAGACCCTATTGCATATAGATGTATTAGATTTATATGCATAATATATAACGTAATATGCTTTTATATGGCAATAAAATATATTTAAACCAGAAGACAGATTTCAAAATTGCTTGCACTATCGAATCATAAACAATGCAAAATTAAATTAAATAATGTCATGACGTCACGACGAACATCAGGCCTTTTAAGCTGCATCAAATTAATACAATGACTCTTAATCATAATCGAAATGTTGGCTGTAAAAGCACCACAGAGATTTCTTGTCAACAGTTTTAATAAGTTTAATAGCATTTGCGGAAACGTTTAATGATAATTGTGCGTGTGTAAACAACTCTGGTTTATGTAATTGTTTCACACGAGCACTCTCTTGATGCATGCACAAGTCCATTCTACCAATACCGTGTAGGGCTACTAGTATCGTCTGCGGTGCATACACATACATGTCACCATAACACTGTCTTATGTCGCTGCACGTCTCACCATAACACTGTCTGTAAGTCGCCGTACGTCTCACTATAACAATGTATGTATGTCGCCGCAGGTCACACTATAACACTGTCTGTATGTCGCCACACTTCACACCATAACAATGTCTGTATGTCGCCGCAGTCACTCGATAATAATGTCTGTATGCCGCCACAGGTCACACTATAACAATGTCTGTATGTCGCCATAGGTTACACCATAACACTGTTTGTATGTCGCCGCAGGTCACACCATAACAATGTCTGTATGTCGCCCAATGTCACACCGTAACACAGTCTGTATGTCGCCGCACGTCTCACTGTGACAATGTCTGTAAGTCGCCGAAGGTCACTCCATTACAATATATGTATGTTGACACACATATCACAATAACAATGTCTGTATGTCGCCGCACGTCTCACTATAACAATGTAAGTCGCCACATGTATCACTATAACAATGTATGTAAGTCGTCACAAATATCACTATAACAAGGTATGTAAGTTGCCACAAGTATCATTATAACAATGTATGTAAGTCGCCACACGAATCACTATAAAAATGTATGTAAGTCGCCACACGTATCACTATAACACTGTCTGTTTGTCGTCACATATCTCACTATAACAATGTCTGTATGTCGCCATAGGTTACACCATAACACTGTTTGTATGTCGCCGCAGGTCACACCATAACAATGTCTGTATGTCGCCCAATGTCACACCGTAACACAGTCTGTATGTCGCCGCACGTCTCACTGTGACAATGTCTGTAAGTCGCCGAAGGTCACTCCATTACAATATATGTATGTTGACACACATATCACAATAACAATGTCTGTATGTCGCCGCACGTCTCACTATAACAATGTAAGTCGCCACATGTATCACTATAACAATGTATGTAAGTCGTCACAAATATCACTATAACAAGGTATGTAAGTTGCCACAAGTATCATTATAACAATGTATGTAAGTCGCCACACGAATCACTATAAAAATGTATGTAAGTCGCCACACGTATCACTATAACACTGTCTGTTTGTCGTCACATATCTCACTATAACAATGTCTGTATGTCGCCATACGTCTTACCATAACAATGTCTATATGTCGCCACACATCTCACAATAACAATGTATGTATGTCGTAATACGTTTCACTATAGCAATGTCTGTATGTCGTAGCATATCTCACTATAACAATGTTTGTATGTCGTCACACACGTCTTACCATAACAATGTCTATATGTCGCCACACATCTCACTACAACAATGTATGTATCTCGTTATACATCTCACTATAACAATCATGTATGTCGTCGCACATCTCAATATAACAATGTCTGTATGTCGCCACACATATCACAATTACAATGTCTGTATGTCGCCGAACGTCTCGCTATAACAATGTATGTAAGTCGCCACACGTATCACTATAACATTGTCTGTATCTCGTAATACGTCTCACTGTAACAATGTCTGTATGTCGTCGCATATCTCTCTATAACAATGTCTGTATGTCGTCACACGTCTTACTATAACAATGTATGTATCTCGTAATACATCTCACTATAACAATGTTTGTATGTCGCCACACGTCTAACCATAACAATGTCTGTATGTCGTTGCACGTCTCACTATAAAAATGTCTGTATCTCGTCGCACATCTCACTATAACAATGTCTGTATGTCGCCACACGTCTTACCATAAAAATGTCTGTATGTCGCCACACATCTCACTATAACAATGTATGTATCTCGTCACACGTCTCACAATAATAATGTCTGTATGTCGTCGCGTATCTCACTATAACCTTGTCTGTATGTCGCTTCACGTCTTACCATGATAATGTCTGTATGTCGCCACACTTCTCACTATAACAATGTATGTATCTCGTCGCACATCTCACAATAACAATGTCTGTATGTCGCCACACGTCTTACCATAATAATGTCTGTATGTCGCCACACGTATCACAATAACAACGTCTGTATGTCGCCACATGTCTCACTATAACACTGTATGTATGTGGTCGCACATCTTACTATAACAATGTCTGTATATCTCCACACGTCTCACAATAACAATGTATGTATGTCGCCATATGTCTCACTAAAACACTGTCCGTATGTTGCTCCATGTCTCACCATTACAATGTCTGTATGTCGCCGAACGGCTCACAATAACAATCTCCGCACGTCTAACCATAACAATGTCTGTATGTCGCCCTACGTCTCACGATTACAATGTCTGTATGTCGCCGCACATATCACCATAACACTGTTTGTATGTCCCGGCACGTCTCACCATAACATATGTCGCTACAAGTCTTACTAAAACAATGTATGTATGTCGCCGCACGTCTCTTCATAACAGTGTATGTATGTCACCACACGTCTCACCATAACAATGTATGTATGTCGCCGCACGTCTTACCATAACAATGTCTGTATGTCGTCACACGTCTTACTATAACAATGTATGTATCTCGTAATACATCTCACTATAACAATGTTTGTATGTCGCCACACGTCTAACCATAACAATGTCTGTATGTCGTCGCACGTCTCACTATAATAATGTCTGTATCTCGTCGCACATCTCACTATAACAATGTCTGTATGTCGCCACACGTCTTACCATAAAAATGTCTGTATGTCGCCACACATCTCACTATAACAATGTATGTATCTCGTCACACGTCTCACAATAATAATGTCTGTATGTCGTCGGATATCTCACTATAACCTTGTCTGTATGTCGCTTCACGTCTTACCATGATAATGTCTGTATGTCGCCACACTTCTCACTATAACAATGTATGTATCTCGTCGCACATCTCACAATAACAATGTCTGTATGTCGCCGCACGTCTTACCATAATAATGTCTGTATGTCGCCACACGTATCACAATAACAACGTCTGTATGTCGCCACATGTCTCACTATAACACTGTATGTATGTGGTCGAACATCTTACTATAACAATGTCTGTATGTCTCCACACGTCTCACAATAACAATGTCTGTATGTCGCCATATGTCTCACTAAAACACTGTCCGTATGTCGCTCCATGTCTCACCATTACAATGTCTGTATGTCGCCCAACGGCTCACAATAACAATGTCTGTATATCGCCGCACGTCTTACCATAACAATGTCTGTATGTCGCCCTACGTCTCACGATAACAATGTCTGTATGTCGCCGCACATATCACCATAACACTGTTTGTATGTCCCGGCACGTCTCACCATAACATATGTCGCTACAAGTCTTACTAAAACAATGTCTGTATGTCGCCGCACGTCTCTTCATAACAGTGTATGTATGTCACCACACGTCTCACCATAACAATGTATGTATGTCGACGCACGTCTTACCATAACACTGTATGTATGTCGCCGCACGTCTAAAAAAAAACACTATCAGTTTGTCGCCACATGTGTCACCAAAACAATGTCTGTATATCGCCGCACGTCTCAGCATGACGCTGTGTGTTTGTCGCCCCACGTCTCATCATAGCAATGTCTATATAACGCCTCACGTCACACCATAACATTGTCTGTATGTCGCAACACGTCGCACCATAACAGGGTCTGTATGTCGCCGAATGTCTCACCATAACATATGTTGCCGCACGTCCCCCATAATACTGTCTGTATGTTGCCGCACGTCTCACCATAACAGTGTCTGTATATCGCCGCACGTTTCACCATAACATTGAATGTATGTCGTTGCACATCTTAGCATAACACTGTTTGTATGTCGCTTCACGTTTCAACATACAAGTGTCTGTATTTGGCCGTTTTTTTTTTACAATAAAATATTTGTATGTCGCCACACGTTTCACCATAACAGTGTTTGTATGTCGCCGCACGTTTAACTATACATATGTCGCCGTACGTCTCACCATAACATTGTCTGTATTTTGCCGCATTTATTACAATGAAATATCTGTATATCGCCGATCGTCTCACAATAACAATGTATGTATGTCGCCGCACGTTTCACCAAAACAATGCCTGTATGTCACCGCACGTCTCACTTTAATAATGTCTGTGTATCGCCGTACGTCTCACAATAGCAATGTCTGTATGTCGCAGCATGTCTCATCATAACAACAATGCCTGTATGTCGCCGAACAGCTCACCGTAACAACCGTACCGTTGCCGTAGGTATCACCATAGCAATGTATGTATGTCGCCGCACATATCACCAGAACACTGTCTGTATGTCGCAGTACATCTCACCATGACAATGTCTGTATGCCGCCGTACGTATCACCATGACAATGTTTGTATGCCGCCGCACGTCTCACAATAACAATGTATGTATGTCGCCCTACGTCTTACCATAACAATGACTGTATGTCGCCGTACGTCTCACCAAAGCAATGTATATATGCCGCCGCACGTGTCACCATAACACTGTGTGTATGTCGCGGCATGTCTCACCATAAAAATATCTGTATTTCGCCGCACGTCTCATCATACCACTGTCTGTATGTCGCCGCACGTGTCACCATAACACTGTCTGTATGTCGCCGCATGTCTCACCATAACAATGTATGTTTGTCGCCACATGTCTCACCATAACATTGTCTGTAGGTTGCTGCAAGTCTCACAATAACAATGTCTGTATGTCGCCTCACGTCTTATATAAACAATGTCTGTATGTCGCCTTACGTCTCACCATAATAATGTCTGTATGTCGCCGCACGTCTCACCATGACAATGTCTATATGTCGCCGTACGTATCACCATGACAATGTTTGTATGTCACTGCACATATCACCAGAATACTGTTAGTATGTCGCTGCACGTCTAGCAATAACAATGTCTGTACGTCACCTAACGTCTCACCATAGCAATGTCTATATGTTGCCGCACGTGTCACCATAACACTGTGTGTATGTCGCCGCACGTCAAATCATACCACTGTCTGTATGTCGCCGCACATGTCACAATAACACTGTCTGAATGTCGCCACACGTCTCACCATAACAATGTCTGTATGTCGACGCACGTGTCACCATATGTCGTCGCACGTGTCATCATAACAATGTCTGTATGTCGCCGCATGTCTCACCATTACACTGTATGTTTGTCGCCAGGCGTCTCACCATAACAATATCTGTATGTCGCCGCATGTCTCGCCATTACACTGTATGTTTGTCGCGCGCACGTCTCTCCATAACAATGTCTGTATGTTGCCGCATGTCTCACCATTACACTTTGTATTTGTCGCGCGCACGTCTCTCCATAACAATGCCTGTATGTCGCCGCATGACTCACCATTACACTGTATGTTTGTCGTGCGCACGTCTCTCCATAACAATGTCTGTATGTCGCCACATGTCTCACCATAACAATGTATGTTTGCCGCCACGCGTCTCACCATAACAATGTCTGTATGTCGCCGCATGTCTCACCATTACACTGTATGTTTGTCGCGCGCGCGTCTCTCCATAACAATGTATGTATGTTGCCGCACGTCTCGCCATAATGTAACCGGGGTTGGAAGGTATTCGATAATAACGATTCCATGGTTCTTGTTATAATTGCAGATTTATTACAGGATACTCAGGATCAAAGAGCCTGTAATACATAACATAACATTCAGATACACATTAAAACAAAAAGGACATTCACACAATACTTCACAATACAAATTACAGTATTTCATTATTAATGTGGCTCTTTAAAATAAATAAAAACAATATCACAGATCTTACCAGGATATTCTGATCAAATAAATAAGACTTTACAGTTTTATTATTTCTGCCGGGAGTGTGACAAAATATACTATGAATATATTTAGTGTCTTTGTCGATGTCTAGAGGAAGAATGCTGTAAATTGTTAGTTTGGGAATAAGGGTATGCATGCAGTACTGGGTGTGGCCTAACTTGCATCACTCACTTGACAATCAATGTCACTCCTGAATTAATTACTAACTCACATCGCTCACTTGCCAATCTGTCATTCCCAAGCTAACTCAGTTCACAATTTATACAAACAAAACATGTACAATAAACCAGTTTGGGTTTACTATTCTGTAATATACAAGTAATTAATTGTTTTCCAATACTTTACAGTTAAGATGTACCTGTATGACTGTCATGTATAGATAAGTATAGGTTAAAACAGTGTTGTCTCCCTTGAACTATAAAATGCCGGAACTATAAACAAATGAATTAGTAACACTGGTTGACGATAACAATGTTTGTATGTCGCTGCATTTCTCACTATTACACTGTATGTTTGTCGCCACACGTCTCTCCATAACACTATCTGCATATCGCCGCACGTTTCCCCCATAACAATGTCTGTATGTTGCCGCACGTTTCACAACAACAATGTCTGTATGTCGTCGCACATCTCACCATAACACTGTTTGTTTGTCGCCGCACGTCTCACCTTTATGATGTCTGTATGTCGCCGCACGTCTCACCATTATAATGTCTGTATATCGCCGCAGTAGTATTGAATTTTCAAAGTCTACATTCGCGTGTTATCTCTCAGATAGTCTCAGAATTAAATTCTGTTTTGTTACATGTTTTTTATACACTGATTTTCAACATAGATAACTTTGACATTCTATCCCATCTAATGAGGCTAATCTCATCTTTGGAGAAGGTGTTTGACCAGGATGAAACTGAAGCATTAAGACTGCGTTCCGTTTCCAATAATGCCTTGTGGGCTAAATTACAGAGATCGTGCCACTGTGCATACTCCTGAAAATACAAATTACGCTGTGGTTAACCTATCCACACCGCGACTAGTTTATTTACTCAAGTAATTTTCTGGGCAGATAGGTTTCATGCAAATTGAAAACTATTTGTTTGGGCTGATAAGCATAGCATAGCCGTTGCATCAAAATTAAATGATTAGCTGAAACAAATCGTAATTTAATCCAGTCTGTTTACGTTAACGTATTGACCCCAAATTTGATTTTATCAACCAGACTCAATTTAGTGAACAAACCGCCTTTCACATAGTTTAACAATAATAAACCATAGTAAACCAACTTGGTGACCTCTCCTTTGTATTGTCTTTTCCAAAGAAACCAACTGGTTAGCCCTGCTTATGTCGTCGTGATCAAACTTTGCAGTGTTGATCACCGCCAAAATGGTCGTACGTGACAGGGACTACTTTTTATTACTGGAACTTTTTTTATCACCTATCTATGTATCTAAAAGCAGCAACGAGTCAAGCAATATATATTGCGTTGTTTCATTTCTATAATGCTCCATAGCATAAACCAAACGCTATAATAATATTAATCAAATTAGGAACTTTAGGGCGTATAGATATCTATTTAAACGCGGCTATTGGTATTTTAATTAATTTGTTTTATTTTGGTCGTCTGACAGTGTGAAGGTGTGAAAGATGTGTTGTAAAATTAGCACACTCGTATTATACGCACAGTTTATATAACAATGGGTCAAAGCTCTTTCGTGTACTAACATATTGACCGGATTACGTCACATTGAACAAAGACGTAATTATTTATGTAAATGAGGTATACTGTTAAAGCAATAAAAACAGCGACTGAGTTAGAAATGCACAATCAAATCGAATGATTCAAATTTCACATAAGATGCACAAAAACGTACAATTAAACAAATTCAACAGTTGCATGTCAGTCTGCATGCGTGGATATAAACTTGCAATCACAACCAAAATCAACAGTTGCATATCTGCATGCATGGCACCATCGATTTATATACACGCTTGATTTTACACGCTCGACCCGGTATCTCTCATAAAACAACACTCAGTACTGTTTCTACCAAGGAAGCAGATTCGAGAGCGGTTTATATAAGTTGTGAGCTTTCATCACCACTGAGCTAAAATAAAAAAAGTATAAACTAACTTTTCACATGCCAATGCAGGAAATTTACTTATACATGCACTTTTTTGTGTTTTTTAGTTTATCCAAAGATAGTATGATTTGAATATGTTACTTTATATCGATCAGTTGCTCTATTAGCAACATTTCAGGTAAAATGTCTATCACCTATTTCAGTCCCATTTTCCGGTAAAATTCTGTGACATTGACCACTAACTTCAGTCATTACTGCAAAAAATACATCTCAATCTGCCTACATAGAATGACGAATCTGCTATATCGACATTACCGAGCTAAAAAAGGCAAGCAACGTAATTAACAACATAGTTGTCCATTGCAAAGCATTAAAAGGGGCAAATAGTTTACACCCTTTGTGGAAATTGCCTTAAACCATCTTTGCTTTCTTTTCCGCACGTCTTCCTGCTAGCGTTTATTGGAGAATTCGCGTGCAAATAACGTAAACATCACATGACAAGAGTAGCACATTTCATTGGCTGATTGAAATATCGCTGCGTGTTATGTCGTCGTCGTAAGTTTTTCTTTATCCTCGCACTTTGATCTTTGTCATTTTAGCGAGCAAGGCTGATTACGTAGCCAGTGGGTCGCTACTTCTCCCGGTGCTGCACGGTTGGATAAGACGATTAAGTAGATAGGTCGCTTCTGGTCGCAGCCGATTGTTGAAGATGAAGATTTAGAATAGTCGTTGTCTAGTAGTTGAAGTAATTAGTCTTGAAGGCTGGTGTTTATGGTTCCAAGTCGGCTGTATTCCCGTTGTAGAGCTGAAGTCCCAATGTGGGTGTTGCCATCATGTTGTATGTTGCATCGCTGGTTAATGGTCTCCTGTTGACATAAAAAGCGATCCTGTCTAGGGACACGTTAAAAGCATAAAATCGATGAAGTTTAAAAGAATTGTTATGTAATATGCATAGATATAAACATCACGTTACGAGGTCAGCACCTTTGATTGATTGCTTGATATTTCGTGCAAATTTTGTTGTAGTCTGGTACCTTGCAGGTAGGTACCAGACTAAATTTGTGGGGACTAGCTAGTATAATGACTTTTTAGTTATCTGGAGAACAAATCTAAACTACTTGCGTTAAATACAACTACAATATGTAGTTAGAACTAACATATTATGTTCTAACCTGTTATAATGGCGAATAAATAATTGTTCAAGCCCTAATTTTATTTTTTGTTCTCTTGATTATTTAATTTTCGATCCGTTGACTTGTCTTAGAGACTAGTCATTACAAAAAAAGTATTCCACCTTTAAAATAAACAATTAAAAAAATTAAAGTTTCCTACATACGACTGAAAATACAAAATATACAGTTATTATACTTGGAAATTTTCCACAAAACGTATAATACAACATTTTGTATATCCAAGTTAAAGAATTCGTACAAATGCCTTCCAAATACGATTACGCAACCCCATGCTCAAACTCTAAAATAATTCCAATAAGCAATTTCATTTCACCTATAGTATTTACATAAACACAATAACAACTACATGCATGAAACTGGTGTACGTAAATAAATGTGCAATTATAGCAACTTATATGATTTAGTCATCGCGTGAACATACATGTTGCATTATGGCCAGCGTTTTATATATATATATATATTATTAGATTTACGCCGACTGCAAATTCTGTCGAAATAGAAAAAAAATGTTTTTTGTTTTATTTTTACCAACAACAAAACAGTTAAAACCATTCGCTGCAAACAAAATGTTCGTATTTTATTTTCATACAGTTTATACAAAATTTAATATTTTAGCTGTAAAATAAGAATGCCATGTTGATTTCAACACTTTAACAAGCATTCATGCACGCGTCAACATTAGAAATAAAACATACATAAAGCATGGACATGAACATATTTAAAATAAGCGTTCAAATTTGAAAGTGATGTCTTAAAAATAGTAAGACTGCTGTGATTTGCCTCCATGACAGATTCAACTATTGGAACTATTGGAGTCATAGTTATTTCAATATCGTGCTGTACGGTTTGCCTGTACTTCTGAGTCAAATTGTTGTTTTACGTCGTTCGAAAGGTTAATGTCCTGTATAATGGCATCTAAATCTGTACTGACCACGTCGTTTATCATTTTAATTGAAACCATGCGGCCTTCTGGCAAACGTTCCCGTACAAGTAGGTACTATACCCGTAGTAGCATGTACAGCGGATAACGTTTCTGTTCTCGAAATATGTCAAATAAATAAATGCGTTATTGGCAGGCGCTCCAACAATAGTAAGCACACTATTTTGTAATATCGGCGTCTGTACATCATGTATAGATTTTAGCTCGACTATTTGGAGATTAAAGAGAGCTATTATACTCACCCGGGCGTTGGCGTTGGCGTTGGTGTCGGCATCGGCGTCACACCTTGATTTTGCATGCACGTCAATATCTCAGTAACCATTGCATGTATTGACTTGAAACTTTACACAAGACTTCTACTCAATGTATTTGATTGAAACTTCACACACGACTTCCCAGCCACCAAACGTACTATAAAAACTAAGAATGATAACTCTTGCATGAATATAAAGCAAATTATTGCCCTTGTTTGACTTAAAAACTCTGGTTATGCGTGCAAGTACCATTAAGTCCTTTTCCCACCAACCACTTAATGTATTTGATTATAATTCCAGACAAGCCTTCCCAGTCATCAAACTACTACAATAACTAGGCATCAAATTTAGGCATCGATGTTCTTAACGCTGTTGGAAGATTTAGGCATCCATGTTCTGCAAGCTATTCTCTGGTTAAGGCATTCATGTTGTTCACGCTGTTGGAAGGTTTAGGCAACAATGTTTTTCACGCTGTTAGAAAGATTAGGCATCCATGTTCTTAACGCAGTTGGAAGATTTAGGCATCGATATTCTGCAAGCTATTCTCTTTTTAAGGCATTCATGTTCTCCACGCTGTTGGAAGGTTTACGCATCAATGTTCTTAACGCTGTTAGAATGTTTAAGCATCCATGTTCTTAATGCTGTTGGAAGATTTAGGCATCGATATTCTGCAAGCTATTCTCTTTTTAAGGCATTCATGTTCTCCACGCTGTTGGAAGGTTTACGTATCAATGTTCTTCACGCTGTTAGAAAGTTTAAGCATCCATGTTCTTAATGCTGTTGGAAGATTTAGGCATCGATATTCTGCAAGCTATTCTCTTTTTAAGGCATTCATGTTCTCCACGCTGTTGGAAGGTTTACGTATCAATGTTCTTAACGCTGTTAGAATGTTTTTTAGGCATCCGTGTTCTTAACGGTTTTGGATGGTTTAGGCATCGATATTCTGCAAGCTATTCTCTTTTTAAGGCATTCATGTTCTCCACGCTGTTGGAAGGTTTACGCATCAATGTTCTTAACGCTGTTAGAATGTTTAAGCATCCATGTTCTTAATGCTGTTGGAAGATTTAGGCATCGATATTCTGCAAGCTATTCTCTTTTTAAGGCATTCATGTTCTCCACGCTGTTGGAAGGTTTACGTATCAATGTTCTTCACGCTGTTAGAAAGTTTAAGCATCCATGTTCTTAATGCTGTTGGAAGATTTAGGCATCGATATTCTGCAAGCTATTCTCTTTTTAAGGCATTCATGTTCTCCACGCTGTTGGAAGGTTTACGTATCAATGTTCTTAACGCTGTTAGAATGTTTTTTAGGCATCCGTGTTCTTAACGGTTTTGGATGGTTTAGGCATCGATATTCTGCAAGCTATTCTCTTTTTAAGGCATTCATGTTCTCCACGCTGTTGGAAGGTTTACGTATCAATGTTCTTCACGCTGTTAGAAAGTTTAAGCATCCATGTTCTTAATGCTGTTGGAAGATTTAGGCATCGATATTCTGCAAGCTATTCTCTTTTTAAGGCATTCATGTTCTCCACGCTGTTGGAAGGTTTACGTATCAATGTTCTTCACGCTGTTAGAAAGTTTAAGCATCCATGTTCTTAATGCTGTTGGAAGATTTAGGCATCGATATTCTGCAAGCTATTCTCTTTTTAAGGCATTCATGTTCTCCACGCTGTTGGAAGGTTTACGTATCAATGTTCTTAACGCTGTTAGAATGTTTTTTAGGCATCCGTGTTCTTAACGGTTTTGGATGGTTTAGGCATCGATATTCTGCAAGCTATTCTCTTTTTAAGGCATTCATGTTCTCCACGCTGTTGGAAGGTTTACGCATCAATGTTCTTAACGCTGTTAGAATGTTTAAGCATCCATGTTCTTAATGCTGTTGGAAGATTTAGGCATCGATATTCTGCAAGCTATTCTCTTTTTAAGGCATTCATGTTCTCCACGCTGTTGGAAGGTTTACGTATCAATGTTCTTCACGCTGTTAGAAAGTTTAAGCATCCATGTTCTTAATGCTGTTGGAAGATTTAGGCATCGATATTCTGCAAGCTATTCTCTTTTTAAGGCATTCATGTTCTTCACGCTGTTGGAAGGTTTACGTATCAATGTTCTTAACGCTGTTAGAATGTTTTTTAGGCATCCGTGTTCTTAACGGTTTTGGATGGTTTAGGCATCACTGTTATTAACGCTGTTGGAAGGCTTAGGCATCAATGTTCTTCACGCTGTTGGAAGGTTTAAGGCATCCGTGTTCTTAACGCTGTTGGAAGATTTAGGCATCCATGTTCTTCACGCTGTTGGAAGGTTTAAGGCATCCGTGTTCTTAACGCTGTTGGAAGATTTAGGCATCAATGTTCTTCACGCTGTTGGAAGGTTTAAGGCATCCGTGTTCTTAACGCTGTTGGAAGATTTAGGCATCCATGTTCTTCACGCTGTTGGAAGGTTTAAGGCATCCGTGTTCTTAACGCTGTTGGAAGATTTAGGCATCAATGTTCTTCACGCTGTTGGAAGGTTTAAGGCATCCGTGTTCTTAACGCTGTTGGAAGATTTAGGCATCCATGTTCTTCACGCTGTTGGAAGGTTTAAGGCATCCGTGTTCTTAACGCTGTTGGAAGATTTAGGCATCCATGTTCTTCACGCTGTTGGAAGGTTTAAGGCATCCGTGTTCTTAACGCTGTTGGAAGGTTTAGGCATCCATGTTCTTCACGCTGTTGGAAGGTTTAAGGCATCCGTGTTCTTAACGCTGTTGGAAGATTTAGGCATCAATGTTCTTCACGCTGTTGGAAGGTTTAAGGCATCCGTGTTCTTAACGCTGTTGGAAGATTTAGGCATCCATGTTCTTCACGCTGTTGGAAGGTTTAAGGCATCCGTGTTCTTAACGCTGTTGGAAGATTTAGGCATCAATGTTCTTCACGCTGTTGGAAGGTTTAGGCATCCATGTTCTTCACGCTGTTGGAAGGTTTAAGGCATCCGTGTTCTTAACGCTGTTGGAAGATTTAGACATCACTGTTCTTCACGCTGTTGGAAGGTTAAGGCATCCGTGTTCTTAACGCTGTTGGAAGGTTTAGACATCACTGTTCTTCACGCTGTTGGAAGGTTTAAGGCATCCGTGCTCTTAACGCTTTTGGAAGGTTTAGACATCACTGTTCTTCACGCTGTTGGAAGGTTTAAGGCATCCGTGTTCTTAACGCTGTTGGAAGGTTTAGACATCACTGTTCTTCACGCTGTTGGACGGTTTAAGGCATCCGTGTTCTTAACGCTGTTGGAAGGTTTAGACATCACTGTTCTTCACGCTGTTGGACGGTTTAAGGCATCTATGTTTTAAACGCTGTAGGAAGGTTTAGGCATCCATGTTCTTCACGCTGTTGGATTATTTACTTGTGTTGTTATATCTAATTATAAATGGTGTTGTTATATTTGATTATTTACTTGTGTTATTATAGCTGATTTTTTACTGGTGTTGTTTTATCTGTTATAACTAGTGTTGTTATGTCTATTATGTTCATGTACTAATGTTGTTAGAGCTGTTATAACTGGTGTTGTTATATTTGATTATATACTGGTGTTGTTAGAGCTGTTATAACTGGTGCTGTTTTTGTCTGTTTATTTACTGGTGTTGTTATAGCTGTTATAACTGGTGTTGTCTTATCTGATTTGTACTGGTGTTGTTATATTTGATTTGTACTGGTGTTGTTATATTTGATTATTTACTGGTGTTGTTACATCTGTTATAATTGGAGTTGTTATTTCTGATTATTTACTGGTGTTGTTATATATGTTATGACTGGTGTTGTTATAACTGTTATAACTGGTGTTGTTATAACTGTTACAACTGGTGTTGTTATATCGTATTATTATATATGATTATATACTGGTGTTGTTATATATGTTATAATTGATGGTGTTATTGCTGTTATAACTGGTGTAATATATAAGATTATTTACTGGCGCTGTTATATCTGTTTAAACTGGTGTTATAATGTTTGATTATATACATGTGTTGTTTTCCCTGATTATTTACTGGTGTTGTTATATCTGTTAAAACTGGTATGGTTATATCTGATTATTTACTTGTGTTGTTTTATCTGATAATTTACTGGTGTTGTTTTATCTGTCATGCATGTAACTGGTGTTGTTATATCTGTTATAACTGGTTTTATTATATCAATTATAAATGGTGTCAAAATATCTGTTACAAATGGTGTTGTTATATCTGATAATTTATTTGTGTTGTTATATCTGATTATTAACTAGTGTTGTTATATCTGATTATCTACTGGTCTTGTTACATCTTATTATTTAATTGTGTTGTTATATCTGTTTTTACTTGTGTAGTTATATCTGTTATTACTGGTTTTATTATATATGTTATTACTGATATTGTTATAACTGATTATTTACTTTTGTTGTTACACCTGTTTTTCATTACTGGTTTTGTTACACCTGTTGTCGTTGGTGTTGTTACATCTGTGCCTTTACTTGTGTTGTTACACCTATTATTACTTGTTGTTATATTCATTTTTATTGCAGGATGTTTTACTGGTGCTAGTTGAAATGTGTTACTTTCAATGGTGTTGTTATACCGTTTTTATTAGTGTCTTTTTTTAAAAATCATTTCGATAGTTAAATTGAAATCAAGATTGTTTGCTAAATTCGTTATTCTATGTAATATACCCTCCTCCCTAGAGAAATATTAACATCGGTTAGAAAATTGAATTATATCAATTTACTTGTTCACTCATTTCTTTAACTATATTTCCCAAAGGTGCGAATTAATTATCACTACCTTGTTTTTCTTCCATTTGATTGACACAATGTATACGATATTGTCTCATGGAACTAGTAATGTTGTATTGTATAATTTTAGTTAGTTTCAAAGTTCCGGGACATTACGTTTATTTTACCAAAGCATCTCTGAGAGACTACAGTTGTATTAACAACCATTGTTTATATCTATTCAAAACCGAACGAGATTAATTTCTAATATAAAGTTGCATATAACATAAAACAGTTATAATGTTTGCTAGGGCTATTAATCAAGGCGTTTCACTTTGCATTAGTTCAACTATTATAATGTTTGGGAATAGCAGCAGAAAAGCCTGTGGTATCTGTGAAATGACAGAAACACCTGTCACTTTGGTATCTGTGAAATGACAGAAACATATGTGGTAAATGTGAAATGACTGAAACACCTGTGGTGTCTGAAATGACAGAAACACCAGTGGTATCTGTAAAAAGGCAGAAACACCTGTGGTGTCTGAAATGACAGAAACACCAGTGGTATATATGACATGACTAAAATACCTGTGGTGTCTGAAATGACAGACAACCAGTGGTATCTGTGAAATAACGGAAACATCTGTGGTTTGACAAAATGACAGAAACACATGTGGTGTCTCTGAAATGACAGAAACATATGTGGTATCTGTGAAAAGACAGAAACACTAGTGGTATGTGTGAAATGACAGAAACACCTGTGCTATTTGTGAATTTACAGAAACACCTGTGGTGTCTGTGAAACGACAGAAACACCTGTGGTATCTGTGAAATGACAGAAACAACTATGGCGTCTGTGAAATGACAGACACATGTGTGATGGCTGTGAAATGACAGACACACCTGTGATATTTTTTGAAATGACAGAAACACCTGTGGTACCTGTGAAATGACAAAAACACCTGTGGTATCTGTAAAATGACAGAAACACCTGTGGGGTCTGAAATGACAGAAACATCTGTGGTATCATGTGACCGAAAGTAGTTCCAAAATGGCGCCTTATTATGTCAGAGGCCTATTGCGTAGCATAAAGGCCGAGGTGATCAGATTGGTTCTTATCGTTGAAATTTCTACTAAATTTATTTCCTTTCTTTTTTAAGTCGCCATCTTGAATTTTGAATTGTACACTATAAAAGTTATTGGATCCAATAAACGTCTACATATTGTACGTCACGTGGTAACATCTGGAGAAGGTGATTGGCTACACACTTACAGGTATAGAATAATAACAACTATTGGGAGTGTGGTGAGGTGGTTTTATTGAATATTTAGAGTAGTTTATACCGTCGAGATCTAACAGACGATCATTCTTTCCTTGGATCCTGGATCCAGTAATCGAGCACCATCTCCGCAAGTAACTGATGAATTTACCACTTGAATCGGCAGTGAGAGGGGAATAACAACGGAAATAAACGTTTGCTGGGTGTGTAAGTATAATGAAAGTGAAAATGTATAGCTTTGAATTACTCTGAGGTAAAAAAATACAGCAAATTTGTTCTCTTTCAAATTATTATTTAAAAAGTCGATTACATTTAATCCCTATAACGTTTCTCATGAAATATATATATTTCAGAGAATTTGCTCTTTGCGTACTAAAGTTTCTGTTGATTTCTGCGTTTGTAATTCAACATTAAAATACTGTAAATTACAACCATTGAGTATTTGTTGTATGTATGTCATATGCAAATAGATATTGATACAAAAATGTAAGTCATTCACCTTTTTTTATATAAAAAAAGATTACAAGAAGAGTACATTTATTTAAAAAATTCAATTTAGATGTTTCGAGCTCGCAACAATAACACAACTTCCTCCCTATTATGGCACTGAGAGTGGATAAATCATGGCGAACCGGAATTGCTTTTCAATAAGCGTGATTACAGGAGAATTATCTGGCATGTAGGATAATGAACGTGCGGGGTTTACTAATGTATATAAAAACGATCACAGCACAATCCCACAAATTAGGATCAATATACAGGCGCATCATTTACAGTATGTATATGGGATAAAACGTCGACAATAACCATTTCTATTACACTAACCAATTTTCAGCTAGAGAATGTGACCTGTGTTTTGATTTGAACGTTATATAAGGACAAGTTACTGGGAAACAATTTTTTGCCTGTTAAGCGCCTAATTACTGGAATAAACCATGCTGATACCGATATTTCTAAATATATTTTAAATATTTGTTTACTCGTAAAACTGTATCGGGACCAGTTTCCAACTTTAAACGTTAAATGATTTAATAAAAATGCAAATTGTGGAATGAACGTTGTTTAAGCGGGGCGGTAGTGTAATGGATAGAGTGTTGGTCTCTCATTACATTGGTTGAAAGTGTAACCCCACCATTGATATTTGTTCTTTATTCTATAGTAAATAATAAAAGTTTGAAGGCTTGTCATTCATAGAGGGTCCCAAATGAAAGAAGTGAAACCTACATTTTACTGTTTGTCAACCTCTGCACTATCAAAATATGATGAGAAAAGTAGGGGTCATGTGTCATATAAGAGATTTTTTTTTCTGCTCAGTGTGTACACTGGTGACAAAGTGAAAGTAGACTTCCGAAATCATGAATTCATACCCCAATTTCCAAGCATCATTTTTTTTTTCTAAATTCACAATTCAAACATGACAATGCTATCAAAATGTTCAAAATACATCAATAATGCCATTCAAATAAAAAAATGAGCATTAAAATAAGGAAAATGCATTTTTAAAGAAGAAGAATTGAGGATTATTTATAACCGCCATTATGCGACTACCCCACGGAAGCACTTCCTTTTTGCAATGCTGGCACTATGCCTGAAGATTCCCCAGCTCGACCCGAAGACTCTCAAAAACACATTCAGTTCCGATTCTACCCAAGAAACGGATTTGGTAGCGTTTTATATAAGCTCTAAGCTTTCTTTGCAATCAAGCTAAAATAAATCAATAGTCATATAAACGGTGTAGATTATTCAATAAAATTCAAAATAATGTTCCATTGAGTGTATTTCTTTAGGCTCAGGAAGAAATTTAAAGTTTAAAGTTTAAGTATTCACCAAATTCAGTTACATTCCCACTGGTAAGTTTTTACTACATATTGTAGTTGTATTTAAAACAAAAAGAAAAACGCAAGTATTTTATATTTGTTCCACAAATATCTGAAAAGTCATTATAAGTTATTATATTAGCTAGTCCCTACACATTTAGTCTGGTACATTGCCCAACTTCATTCCATTACAGATCCAGGAAATGTACTTAGAGTTTGTGTGTGGGGGGAGGGGGAGGTTGGGGGGGGGGGGGGGGGGAGGATAACATTTAGTTTGTATCCGTGGGCTACAGTTCATTAATACACTATGAGGATAACGTAGGGGATGTGTTCAAAAACTATCCCGCCACAAGCGGGTCCACATCTCTTACATTTCCTCATGGTGTGTTATTTAACCGGAACTGCAGATAAATAATTACGAACCCGACGCGATTTCGAACATCAACTCCCGTTTCCTGCCGAAGATGTTCACCGGAAATAGACGATCATTGATTTATAAACAACCGCTCGCTCACAATTATAAAGACAAACTATTCAACATTTTGTTTTCGTTAACATATTTGCTCAGTGGCCTATGTTTTTTAAACATGAAATCTATGTGATCTGGAGTAGTAAAACGGTCTTAATGTGTAACTAAATAACGACTGGTTCTAAAGTTTAATGGCTTTTTAAACAAGGATACCAATGGATGTAAAAGAAAATCCCATCAAATGAACCAATCTCTTCTCGTTTGTTTGCCACAAATACAAATCAAAGCAATATTCTGCAGCGACGAATCCGGAATACACAATCTAGTTGCTATCATAATATAGCGGAATAAGAACATTTTAGGTTTATTTAAATATCCAGCTTTATTGAATACCAGAGAAACGTAATTGTTTCAGTTATATACAACTATGGAACACTACATGCATGAACAAAAACAATGGCACACTGAGTGACTTAAACTTGCCAACGTAATGTGTTTACAAGTCACTTTGGTTAATAAAACTACAGAAATATGATATTATAGTCATTTCAGTCAAGAGAAGTTTGAAAATTCTAAAAACAAAAAGGCTAACCGCCGACATGCCCGACAACAAGTCAAAACGACAAATTCGTTCTAATAAATCACCGACACAACAACGCGACAGAAACGAAAACTTGCCACGCGCCAAAACCATTGCGTGATATTCGCCTTTTCGTCATATTTGCGACCCGCCAAATCGACACGACATGGCAGCAAATAGCCATCATAATTTCCCGGTCATCTTCCTAATATACCACATTATAAGACGCTGGTACAACTCTGCCTACGTACTACGGCGGTTTAAATGCGTTAATGTCAGTCAATCTACTAGATTAAAAAACAACAACTTGCAATTGTATACCGTGTGAAATTTAATATTTATCATAAAAAGGCTTTGCACCAAATGCACTGACATTGTATATGTATACTGAAAAAAAAAACACAACACAAAACACATTACGATAATCTTTTATATGCAGTTTAAATACAAATTATGAGTTTACATTCTATAATTAAAGCTATCAAAACGTGTCAAGTGTTACTGATATAGTTTTACAACCTATAGATTTAAATTATTCTAGATATCTGGTTGTTCGGGCATTGTTCGATTTCAAGAAATTGAAGGAAACCCTGACAAATATCGGAAACACTGAGATACTAAGAACATAACCAGGCACCATAAAATAATTGGCGCGCTCCTTACCAGAAGCGAATTTGCTTTATTATATCGGTCACCACGTTAACCGAAAAAAGTATATTTTATCTATTACGGCCAAACATCTGCCCACTTTGTTTGCCAGTAAGCTTTGACCCTGCCTGTTATAGGAGCTATTATAGTCCTTATCAAAGGATGAATAGAATAAGATTACGAAGCCACGTTGCTAAAAATTGCTCATAACTTATATTTGCTCTAATCATTCCATTACTATGCTAATACAGATATATAAAGACAAATATTAGAATTGACGAGTTTCCAAAGTAAACCATGCAGTTTAAGTAGCGAAATATTCCTTAAAATCCTAAACAAAATTTCCACCCGTACCATATACAATATATGAACATTCGTAAACAAACAGATACTTTTACATTTTTAATAGGATTAGTTCTGTTTCGGATCTTTTAGCCTTTCAAGATGTAAAATAGAGGCTATTGTGTCTGCTAATTGTGATTGTCCTCTGTCATCGGGATTGTCGGTTATACATCTGGATTTCCTGTAATACATCAGGATGACATTAATACATCAGGATTGCCGGTAATATATCGGGATTGACGGTTATACATCGGAATTGCCGGTTATACATCGGGATTGTCAGTTATACATCTGGGTTTGCCGGTAATACATCGGGATTGCCGGTAATACATCGGGATTCCTGGTAATACATCGGGATTGACGGTTATACATCGGGATTGCCGCTAATACATCGGGATTGGCGGTTTTTCATCGGTATTGCCGGTAATACATCGGGATTGCTGGTAATACATAGGAATTGACTGTTATACATCGGCATTGCCGGTAATACATCGGGATTGACGATAAAACCTCGGGATTGCCGATAATTCATCGGGATTGCCGGTTATACATCGGGATTGCCGGTAATACATCGAGATTGACGGTTATACATCGGTATTGCCGGTAATACATCGGGATTGACGATAAAACATCGGGATTGCCGGTAATACATCAGGATTGACGGTTATACATCGGGATTGACGATAACACATCGGGATTGACGGTAATACGGCGTGAAATAGGAGAGTAAATATTTATATTCATCAAAAATTATCAAAAAAGAAAAAAAAAATACTATGTACATTGTGACTGTTTAGAATACGAAAACATGCTAAAAAACCTAGCATTTACAGTATCCATAACAGCATAAACATAACCAATTATACAAAAAAAGTTATGATTTATTATAAACAGTATATTGCGTACGCAAAGGTAAAGGATAGCATAGGTCGATCACCTTAGTGAAAATTGCCTGTAGTCAAAACCGCTACAGGGAAGCGTAAACATTGCTTATGGGTGCATCCATCGTCGATGCACACGGGTAATCCATTCCGATACTCTCCAGCTCAGAACGGAAAGTATCGAAATGGATTACCCGTGGGTATTCGACGATTGGGTGCGTCCAACCTCTCTCTTTCGTCGTCGACACATCATAAAACTATACAGTGTAGATAAGTGTACAGTAAAACTATACAGTGTAGATAAGTGTACAATAAAACTATACAGTGTAGATAAGTGTACAATAAAACTATAGTGTAGATAAATGTTCAATAAAACTATACAGTGTAGATAAGTGTTCAATAAAACTATACAGTGTAGATAAGTGTTAGTAACGCCAAGCGATTATCTTCATACAAATACAGAAGCATGAACGCGGTGTACGGTGTAAAATTCAAATACACTGGAATGTATAGAAAAGAAATAAATGATGCTTTGCACAGTCTTTTATGTACTAGGTGATTTTACAGAAATCAGATTAGTAAGGTACTAGATAAGTAAGGAGATAACACCAAACAGCATCAGTGTCTCGGTCCTTGTAAGTTTTATGACCAAGCAGCAACACGTGTCTCGATCCTGGTAGGTTTTAGGACCAAGCAGCAAGCAATGTCTCGGTCCTTGTAGGTTTTAGGACCAAGCAGCAACCAGTGTCTCGGTCCGTGTCTCGGTCTTTGTAGGTTTTAGGACCAAGCAGCAATTAGTGTCTCGGTCCGTGTCTCGATCCTTGTAGGTTTTAGGATCAAGCAGCAACAAGTGTCTCGATCCTTGTAGTTTTTAGGACCAAGCAGCAAGCAATGTTTCGGTCCTTGTAGGTTTTAGGACCAAGCAGAAACCAGTGTCTCGGTCCGTGTCTCGATCCTTGTAGGTTTTAGGATCAAGCAGCAACAAGTGTCTCGATCCTTGTAGTTTTTAGGACCAAGCAGCAAGCAATGTTTCGGTCCTTGTAGGTTTTAGGACCAAGCAGAAACCAGTGTCTCGGTCCGTGCCTCGGTCCTTGTAAGTTTTAGGACCAGGCAGCAACCAGTGTCTCGATCTTTGTAGGTTTTAGGACCAAGCAGCAAGCAGTGTCTCGGTCCTTGTAGGTTTTAGGACCAAGCAGCGACCAGTATCTCAATCCTTGTAGGTTTTAGGACCAAGCAGCAATCAGTGTCTCGGTCCGTGTAGGTTTAAGGATCATCAACAACCATTGTCTCGGTCCGTGTAAGTATTAGGACCAATCAGTTTCAAGTGTCTCGGTCCGTGTAGGTTTTAGAACTAAGCAGTTACCAGTGTCTCGGTCCGTATAGGTTTTAGGACAAAGCAGCAAGCAGTGTCTCGGTCCGTGTAGGTTTTGGGACCAAGCAGCAGCCAGTGATTAGGTCCGTGTAGGTTTTAGGACAAAGCAGCAAGCAGTGTCTCCGTCCGTGTAGTTTAAAGGACCAAGCAGCAGCCAGTGTCTCGGTCTGTGTATGTTTAAAGACCAAAAAACCAACCCGTGAATCGGACCGTGTAGGTTTTAAGACCAAAAATCAACCAGTGTCTCGGTCTGTGTAGCTTTAAGGACCAAGCAACAACCAGTGTCTCGGTCTGTGTATGTTTTAGGACCAAGCAGCATCCAGTGTCTCGGTCTGTGTAGGTTTTAGGACCAAGCAACAACAAGTGTCTCGGTCCGTGTAGGTTTAAGAACCAAGCAGCAGCCAGTGTCTCGGTCTGTGTAGGTTTTAGGACCAAGCAGCAGCCAGTGTCTAGGTCCGTGTAGGTTTTAGGACAAAGCAGCAAGCAGTGTCTCCGTCCGTGTAGGTTAAAGGACCAAGCAGCAACCAGTGTCTTGGTCTGTGTATGTTTAAAGACCAAAAAACCAACCCGTGAATCGGTCCGTGTAGGTTTTAAGACCAAAAATCAACCAGTGTCTCGGTCTGTGTAGCTTTAAGGACCAAGCAACAACCAGTGTCTCGGTCTGTGTATGTTTTAGGACCAAGCAGCATTTAGTGTCTCGGTCTGTGTAGGTTTTAGGACCAAGCAACAACAAGTGTCTCGGTCCGTGTAGGTTTAAGAACCAAGCAGCAGCCAGTGTCTCGGTCTGTGTAGGTTTTAGGACCAAAAAACAACCAGTGTCTCGGTCCGTGTAGGTTAAAGGACCAAAAAATCAACCAGTGTCTCGGTCTGTGTAGGTTTTAGGACCAAGCAGCAGCCAGTGTTTCGGTCTTTGTAGGTTTTGGACAAAAAACAACCATTGTCTCGGTCTGTGTATGTTTTAAGACCAAAAACATCCAGTGTCTCGGTGTGTGTAGGTTTTAGGACCAAACAGCAGCCAGTGTCATTGGTCCGTGTAGGTTTAAGGACCAAGCAGCAGCCAGTGTCTCGGTCTGTGTAGGTTTAAGGACCAAGCAGCAGCCAGTGTCTCGGTCTGTGTAGGTTTAAGGACCAAGCAGCAGCCAGTGTCTCGGTCTCTGTAGGTTTAAGGACCAAACAGCAGTCAGTGTCTCGGTCCGTGTAGGTTTAAGGACCAAGCAACAACCAGTGTCTCGGTCTGTGTAGGTTTTAGGACCAAACGACAAGCAGTGTCTCGGTCTGTGTAGGTTTTAGGACCAAGCAGAAGCCAGTGTCTCGGTCCGTGTAAGTTAAAGGACCAAGCAACAACCAGTGTCTCGGTCTGTGTAGGTTTTAGGACCAAACAACTGCCAGTGTCTCGGTCTGTGTAGGTTTAAGGACCAAGATACAACCAGTGTCTCGGTCTGTGTAGGTTTAAGGACCAAGCAGCAGCCAGTGTCTTGGTCTGTGTAGGTTTAAGGACCAAGCAACAACCAGTGTCTTGGTCTGTGTAGGTTTAAGGACCAAACAACGAGCAGTGTCTCGGTCTGTGTAGGTTTTAAGACCAAGCAGCAGCCAGTGTCTCGGTCCGTGTAGGTTAAAAGACCAAGCAGTAGCCAGTGTCTCGATCCGTGTAGGTTGAAGGACCAAGCAACAACTAGTGTTTCGGTCTGTGTAGGTTTAAGGACCAAGCAACAACCAGTGTCTCGGTCGGTGTAGGTTTTAGGACCAAACAACAAGCAGTGTCTCGCTCTGTGTAGGTTTAAGGACCAAACAACAAGCAGTGTCTCGGTCCGTGTAGGTTTAAGGACCAAACAACAACCAGTTTCTTGGCCTGTGTAGGTTTAAGGACCAAGCAACAACCAGTGTCTCGGTCTGTGTAGGTTTAAGGACCAAGCAGCAGCCAGTGTCTCGGTCTGTGTAGGTTTAATGACCAAACAACAACCAGTGTCTCGGTCCGTGTAGGTTTAAGGACCAAGCAACAACCAGTGTCTCGGTCTGTGTAGGTTTAAGGACCAAGCAACAACCAGTGTCTCGGTCTGTGTAGGTTTTTATACCAAACAACAAGCAGTGTCTCGGTCTGTGTAGGTTTTATGACCACACAAAAACCAGTGTCTCGGTCCGTGTAGGTTTAAGGACCAAGCAAGAACCAGTGTTTCGGTCTGTGTAGGTTTAAAGACCAAGCAAAAACCAGTGTCTCGGTCTGTGTAGGTTTTAGGTCCAAACAGCAGCCAGTGTCTCGGTCCGTGTAGGTTTAAGGACCAAGCAGCAGCCAGTGTCTCGGTCTGTGTAGGTTTAAGGACCAAGCAACAACCAGTGTCTCGGTCTGTGTAGGTTTAAGGACCAAGCAACAACCAGTGTCTCGGTCTGTGTAGGTTTTAGGACCAAACAACAAGCAGTGTCTCGGTCTGTGTAGGTTTAAGGACCAAACATCAGCCAGTGTCTTTGGTCCGTTTAGGTTTAAGGACCAAGCAGCAGCCAGTGTCTAGGTCCGTGTAGGTTTAAGGACCAAGCAGCAGTCAGTGTCTCGGTCCGTGTAGGTTTAAGGACCAAGCAGCAGCCAGTGTCTCGGTCTGTGTAGGTTTAAGGACCAAACATCAGTCAGTGTCTCGGTCCGTGTAGGTTTAAGGACCAAACAGCAGCCAGTGTCTCGGTCCGTGTAGGTTTAAGGACCAAGCAGCAGCCAGTGTCTCGGTCTGTGTAGGTTTAAGGACCAAACATCAGTCAGTGTCTCGGTCTGTGTAGGTTTAAGGACCAAACATCAGTCAGTGTCTCGGTCCGTGTAGGTTTAAGGACCAAGCAGCAGCCAGTGTCTCGGTCTGTGTAGGTTTAAGGACCAAGCAGCAGCCAGTGTCTCGGTCTGTGTAGGTTTAAGGACCAAGCAGCAGCCAGTGTCTCGGTCTGTGTAGGTTAAAGGACCAAGCAACAACCAGTGTCTCGGTCTGTGTAGGTTTAAGGACCAAGCAGCAGCCAGTGTCTCGGTCTGTGTAGGTTTAAGGACCAAACATCAGTCAGTGTCTCGGTCCGTGTAGGTTTAAGGACCAAACAGCAGCCAGTGTCTCGGTCTGTGTAGGTTTAAGGACCAAGCAGCAGCCAGTGTCTCGGTCTGTGTAGGTTTAAGGACCAAGCAGCAGCCAGTGTCTCGGTCTGTGTAGGTTTAAGGACCAAACATCAGTCAGTGTCTCGGTCCGTGTAGGTTTAAGGACCAAACATCAGTCAGTGTCTCGGTCCGTGTAGGTTTAAGGACCAAGCAGCAGCCAGTGTCTTGGTCTGTGTAGGTTTAAGGACCAAGCAGCAGCCATTGTCTCGGTCCGTGTAGGTTAAAGGACCAAGCAACAACCAGTGTCTCGGTCTGTGTAGGTTAAAGGACCAAGCAGCAGCCAGTGCCTCGGTCTGTGTAGGGTTTAGGACCAAACAGCAACCAGTGTCTCGGTCCGTGTAGGTTTTAGGACCAAGCAGCAAACAGTGTCTCGGTCCGTGTAGGTTTAAGGACCAATCAGCAACCAGTGTCTCAGTCCATATAGGTTTTAGGAGTAACCTTACATCCTTTCTATGAGATTACGTGATCTAAGTGGAAACCGCAATGGTCGACTTTAAAACAGATTGTTTGATTGATTGAATATTTATCGTCATTTTTATGCGATCGAGGGCTAACAGACGATCAGTTAACCTAACCACAGTTTCATGGGATCCTTTAAAGTTAACCAGTACTCGAGCACACTCCATCTTCCCACTCGAACTCACGACCCCTGGATTGATAGTCTGACGCGTATCCGACTGAGCTAATCTGGCCCGACTTTAAAAAAGTCGTCACCTTACATGCATTGCGTTGAAAATTAAATGATCATAACCCCCCCCCCCCCCCCCCCCCCCCCCCCCCACCCTTTATGAACGTCTTGATATGTTTAACAAATAAGAATTTTAAGTGACAATGGCTCAGACTCAGAACTTTACCACACAAAATGGACGACACATTTTGGAAAAAAAACCACCTAAAACAACAAACAAACAAATAGCACAAACAATCAACGTCAAACAATAATTACTTATACATGCGCGGCGAAACCAAATAACGATGTTTAGCCGACGTTTAGACTGGTTTACTCTAACAACGGTATTTCACGAATGTTTAATAAAATACCAGCACACATGTATTTGATGCTTAATCGTACTTTTCAAACATCTGTAGAATAGTTATATGTAAATTACAACTTTGCTATCGAATCACTATTTCTCTGTGCTACCCTCTATATGGTATCATGGTAAACGTGTCTGTGTATATCGGTCTGTCATAACACATGATGAATTCATACTAACTTAATTTCATGCCACGGAATATTATACAACTATGTTCTCTCATCGTGGATGATGGCTTGATGTAAGTACAAATAAAGTTTACGGACGCATACTGCGTTAAACGCTTGTTTGCGACCATATTCATATTCTCTCATGCGTACTTTCAAACACTAACATATATATGTTTTATGAATTTAAGTAATTTTCTCAATAGCAATATATTTGTAATATAAGTGTGATAGGTTCGGGTAATTGCGCACGTTTCAAAAAGATAATATATTGCTTTGGATCAAATTCACTCGTTTCTTGCAAATTTTAGCATCTTAATAAAAAAAATGTTGGCAAGTTCTTTCCTCTCCTTGCCACGGTCTGGCGGTCTTAGATGGCAATTGCAAATGGGCGTTTTAATGCTGTGCCATATTGACAAAACTACTAGAAAAATACTGGAGCGTTTAATATCGATAATAAACGTTACACGCATGGTAGATCTATGACACAAATAAAACATTTACGTCTTACTCAATTTCATAGTCGGTTAACTGTTATTAACTATTATAGTTGATTTATGTCCAGGATGTGATCATTATACTTAAATACACAATAGTTCAATAGGAACACGCCCTTCTCTCAGACAAAGTTATTGCCTAATTTGTACGTATTCATTTAGCGTTAATGCTGTTTTCTATTCCGCAAATGTATTAAAAACTATTTTATTACTATATATAATGGAGTGTAAAAAAAAACATTATGAATTTAGAAAAGCTTTTCTTGCTTTGTGCTTTCATGTCAAAGTAATATTTTAATTATTTTGTGGAATTAATGAGAAGGAAAATTGAGGCTGTCATGATTTATATTCAGCAGTTTTTATTATTCAGAACATATTCTATCACATTACAGATATGCGCTGTCCATTATGATGATAATTGACCACGTGTAATGTGTTCGGTGATTATTAACTACGGTCTAGGTGATTACTGGCTAAGTTCAATGCGATTATTGACTACGTCCAAAGTGATTATTGACTATGTCCAGTGTGATTTTTGACTACGTTCATTGTGATTATTGCCTATGTTCATTGTGTTTTTATTGCCTACCTTCAGTGTGTTTATTAACTACGTTCAGTGTGTTTATTGACTACGTAAAGCGTGATCAATGACTACGTTCAGTGTGTTTATTAACTACGTTCATTGTGTTTATTGACTACGTGCATAGTGTTTATAGGCTACGTTAAGTGTGTTTATTGATTACGTTCAGTGTGTTTATTGACTTGGTCCAATGTGTTTACTAACTACGTCCAAATTTCTTTATTGGTTACAGTCATAGTGTTTAATGACTACGTTTGTTGGGGTCACATATGTAACTAAAGCACATATGTAACTAAAAGAACACATATGTTACTAAAAGAGCAAAAAAAAACCCGACATAGCACACATGTAACAAATCTGACACATATGTTGCCAAAATCCGATATGTAACTGAAACAGGCATATATGTAACTACTACCATACCATACTTTTGGCGAACAGAATGTAACATCTCAATCACGGTGTTTATCCGGTGAAAATTGTGTATGGTGTCACTTTAAGAAAATTCAAGTAAGTACATGCATTTTTGATATATAAGGTTATCTTTATCATTTAGTACACATTTATGTACAGCGGCGCCCTACTTATGACTTTAAAACTTCCAATTAGTAGACGCGAAGTCCTAATTAGGAGATTTTTAAGTCTTAGGAGAATTGGAAGTCTTCGATAAAATAACTAAGTCCTAATTAGTTTTTCTGATAGAACATTATGATGGCACCGTACGCTCCCGTAGTTGCAGTGTGTTTATTGACTACGTTCAGTGTGTTTACTGACTACGTTCAGCGTGGCCATTGACTACGTTCAGTGTGTTAATTGACTGAGTTCAGTTTGTTTACTGACAACGTTCAGTGTGTTTATTTGCTGCATTCATATTGTTATTGACTACGTTCGTAGTTTTTATTGACTACGTTCACACATTCCTAAGTAAAACTTGCAATAATAGATGAGATTGTTTGGGTATGCTTGGACATGATGTTTTGTTATCATATTATCAATTTGCTGTTGGAGTGACATAGACAGACAGATATATCATTAAATGACAGACATGGCAGCGACTCACTGAAATGAAAAAATATTATAATCATACTGAATTTTCTCACTAAAATAGTTTATATAATAAAGAATTGATTTTTGATTGATTGAATATTAGTGTCATTTTATGCCATCGAGGGCCAACAGACGAATAGTTAACCTAACCACTGTTTTCTGGGATCCTGTTCAGCATTGACGTCTTAATTGATCAATGTAATATCATCTTGTGTTATCGTATCTTTGTTTTCGGTTAGGAGGTTATTGTGTTGGCTTGTCCCATCATTGTGTTGGGTCGTATACACATTGTGTTTTTTGTTGTCATAGCATTATGTTGGGTCGTATAAACATTGTGTTCAGTTGTCATATCGTTATATTGGGTTGTAAAAACATTGTATTTGGTTCCCAAAGCATCGTGTTGAGTTGTCTCATCATTATGCTGGGTTGTATAATTATTCTATTGGGTTGTCATAACATTATGCTAAGTTGTCTCATCATTATGTTGGGTTGTCATGACATGATGATGGATTGTCTCATCATTATGTTGGGTTGTCATAACATTGCGTTGGGTTGTCTCATAATTATGTTGGGTCGTCATAACATTGTGTTGGGTTGTTGCATCATTATGCTGGGATGAATACTTGTGTTGGGTTGTCATAGCATTATGTTGGGTTCTCTTATCATTATGTTTGGTTGTCATAACATTGTGTTAGGTTGTCTCATCATTATGTTCAGTTGTCATAACATTGCGTTAGGTTGTCTCATCATTATGTTCAGTTGTCATAACATTGTGTTGGGTTGTCTCATCATTATGTTATGTTGTCTCATCATTATGTTATGTTGTCTCATAATTATGTTGAGATGTCTCATCATTATGTTTGGTTGTCATAACATTGTGTTGGGTTGTCTCATCATTATGTTATGTTGTCTCATAATTATGTTGAGATGTCTCATCATTATGTTGGGTTGTCATAACATTGTGTTGAGTGTCTCATCATTATATCAGTTGTCATAACATTGTGTTAGGTTGTCGCATCATTATGTTATGTTGTCTCGTCATTATGTTATGTTGTCTCATCATTATATTGGGATGTCTCATCATCATGTTGGGTTGTCATAACATTGTGTTTAGTTGTTATAACATTGTGTTGGGTTATCTCATAATTATATTAGGTTATTATAGCATTATGTCGTGTTGTCATAACGTAATCTTCATGATAATGGATGATCCAATAAATTAGGAAAATGACTAAAAAAAAGCAATATACCCTATTTTACCATTGCAATTTTCTAAATCAATATAGGTTTACGCTATCTATCATCTATAATCGGAAATTACCATCCATACCGGTATTCGTAAATATAGCTTATAATTATGTTTACTTTAGAAAATGGTTCCATAATTTCTTAACGTATAACTTGCTAGCGGGTCACTATTTATTTTGGATATATAGTATCAATATAAATAACAAAAATACGAAGTTTGTAATCTTAGCAATTGTTTGTTTCCTCACGGATTTCTCTTAAATAGCTCACTTATGTCGATATTCTTTTTAGGAATGACCTGAACTTTTTCCTCGGAATAATTCTACATTGAGGAAAATAACGTAATCTTCATCGCGCCAAAAAAAATGATGGAAATAAATATGTAATCAAAGTTGGCTACTGATATTATTTACAAAAGAGAACATAATTAAACACTGTTCGGAAATGGCCGATCCTGTTCCAGACGTCGTGGCAAATGTTGCATGCCTCTTTTTCAGGTTTCCTCAGCCTGGTATGATAATAGGTTATAGTCACTAAAACCAACCGCATCAACTCTTGGTCCGATACGGCGGAAATGGTTGCAATTTTCTCCTGCTGAAAACAATCCAGGAGCATTTCCATGCATGTCTCCTTCAGCACGTGGCGCTTACGTACTGACCTATGTCCTAACGCATGGACCCTGGGATTTGTTTTATTCCGAAGCTTTTCCGTAGCAATGACGCCTTTCAGTATTAAAATACTCAATTTGTTCTAATTTAAGTGTTTTGGTGAATCCAAGAGATAATACCGTCTCTTGCAGAAAAAGCGTCATGTGCAGCAATATTTCATGCACGAAAACGGTTTGGCGCGAAGTTTATGTTTGTTACAATACTGTTTCGATATATATATATATATATATATATATATATATCTTTGTTTTTTCAAAATATTAAAAAACGTGAGTTTATTGATATTTACTTCAAAGAAATGTGAAATAAGAGACAATGTATGAAATAAGAGACAATGTATGAGCAAAGATCTATTTCAATTTAAATAAGTCATGCCTTCCAGCCACCCGCACTGTAAAATAACTAAACCAAAATCGTTAGTAATGCGTGAAACGGAGCTAGTGGCGTCATCTATGGGAAATACATTTCATTCATTCCTTCTCCTCGGTTTTAGCACAACAACATAACGTCAAGTCAACCTTACATAATGGCATGTAGATCGATCATAATTACATGTGAACAGAACAGTCAGAATATAAACATAACCGATAGTGATGAACGACCAAGAACAATGCTATGACAACTAAACATAGTGGTTAAACAACCGAACATAATGATGAGACAACCAAACATAATGCAGTGACAACCCAACATAATGCTTATACAACTTAACACGATTATGAGACAATCCAACACAATGCAATGGCAATCCAATACAATAATTACATAACCGAACACAATGCAATGACAACCCAACATAATGATGAGACAACATAACATGATTATGAGACAACCTAACATAATGATGAGAAAGCCGAACATAATGCTATGACAACCCAAAATGATGATGAGGCAACCGTGTACAATGTGACGACAACCCAACATAATGCTATTACAACTCAACACAATGTTTACACAACCTAACATAATGATGAGCAACCCAACACAATGTTATGACAACCCAACATAATGATGAGACAACCCAACATAATGATTATACAACCCAACCCAATGATTATACAACCCCACATGATGATTATACAACCCAACCCAATGATTATAAAACCCCACATGATGATTATACAACCCAACCCGATGATTATACAACCCCACATGATGATTATACAACCAAACCCGATGATTATACAACCCAACCCAATGTTTATACAACCCCACATGATGATTATACAACCCAACCCAATGATTATACAACCCCACATGATGATTATACAACCAAACCCGATGATTATACAACCCCACATGATGATTATACAACCAAACCCGATGATTATACAACCCCACATGATGATTATACAACCAAACCCGATGATTATACAACCCCACATGATGATTATACAACCAAACCCGATGATTATACAACCCCACATGATGATTATACAACCAAACCCGATGATTATACAACCCCACATGATGATTATACAACCAAACCCGATGATTATACAACCCAACCCAATGTTTGTAACACCAAACATAATGATTATACAACCCAGCCCAATGATTATACAACCTAACATAATGATTATACAACCCAACCCAATGAATATACAACCCAATCCAATGATTATACAACCCAACATAATGATCATACAACCCAACATAATGAGTACACTATGAATGAAAATGAGACGCAATGTCGTATATCAATCATCACAGAGACTGTTGCCGGGCGGGAATTTGAACCCAGGACTCAGAACTGAACAGATTTGCATATTGCATCATTTGTTTTTATACTATTTTATTCATATTTGTGTTTTGAAAATGGCAATGCTGCCAAAGAAGTATATCCCGGTGAGGATTATGTTGTTTACGTCGCCTCGTTTTGTGATATGATGACGGGGATAGAGCAACTCTTAACCAGGAGTCAATTGTATAACTATTGGTTGACTTTACCAGTGTGTGAAATGATTGATTAAGTTAAAAATCCAGTTAAAATTATTGCTAGTGGTTGTATAAAACTTTGCGACAACGGAGGTGTATACAGCAGATTCACCAGTTTGGGTAAAAAATTAACCCATGGTTAAGAGTTTACCAAAAGTTAACCAATGTTTATACAATTGGGTGCAGGTGGTTTTG
Source organism: Panopea generosa (assembly GCA_029582155.1). NCBI lineage: Eukaryota > Metazoa > Mollusca > Bivalvia > Adapedonta > Hiatellidae > Panopea > Panopea generosa. The sequence continues at coordinate 14,384,302 of CM055895.1, read as the reverse complement.
TTCAGGCGGTTTGCCCATGTTGTTATACATGACTGAATATTGTGATAGTGCGCATTGTCTATCTGGCAGTAGCAGAAATTTTATTGCCTTTCATGTCGGCGGTCATCTAATTATGAGTTTAGAAATATGAATTACTATGTAAGCGATATAAGTAGATGTGAGATGAAAAGATGCGAGTTACCATTTGGGAGATACGAGTTACTGTATGAGAGATGTGAATAACTATGTAAGAGATATAAGTAGATGTGAGATGAAAAGATGTGAGTTTCCATATGGGAGATACGAGTTACTGTATGAGAGATGTGAATAACTATGTAAGAGATATAAGTAGATGTGAGATGAAAAGATGCGAGTTACCATATGGGAGATACGGGTTACTGTATGAGAGATGTGAATAACTATGTAAGAGATATAAGTAGATGTGAGATGAAAAGATGCGAGTTACCATATGGGAGATACGAGTTACTGTATGAGAGATGTGAATAACTATGTAAGAGATATAAGTAGATGAGAGATGAAAAGATGCGAGTTTCCATATGGGAGATACAAGTTACTGTATGAGAGATGTGAATAACTATGTAAGAGATATAAGTAGATATGAGATGAAAAGATGCGAGTTACCATATGGGAGATATGAGTTACTGTATGAGAGATGTGAATAACTATGTAAGAGATATAAGTAGATGTGAGATGAAAAAATGCGAGTTTCCATATGGGAGATACGAGTTACTGTATGAGAGATGTGAATAACTATGTAAGAGATATAAGTTGATGTGAGATGAAAAGATGCGAGTTACCATATGGGAGATACGAGTTACTGTATGAGAGCTGTGAATAACTATATAAGAGATATAAGTAGATGTGAGATGAAAAGATGCGAGTTACCATATGGGAGATACGAGTTACTGTATGAGAGATGTGAATAACTATGTAAGAGATATAAGTAGATGTGAGATGAAAAGATGCGAGTAACCATATGGGAGATACGGGTTACTGTATGAGAGATGTGAATTACTATGTAAGAGATATAAGTAGATGTGAGATGAAAAGATGCGAGTTACAATTTGGGAGATACGGGTTACTGTATGAGAGATGTGAATAACTATGTAAGAGATATAAGTAGATGTGAGATGAAAAGATGTGAGTTTCCATATGGGAGATACGAGTTACTGTATGAGAGATGTGAATAACTATGTAAGAGATATAAGTAGATGTGAGATGAAAAGATGCGAGTTACCATATGGGAGATACGAGTTACTGTATAAGAGATGTGAATAACTATGTAATAGATATAAGTAGATGTGAGATGAAAAGATGCGAGTAACCATATGGGAGAAACGGGTTACTGTATGAGAGATGTGAATAACTATGTAAGAGATATAAGTAGATGTGAGATGAAAAGATGCGAGTTACCATATTGGTGATACGGGTTACTGTATGAGAGATGTGAATTACTATGTAAGAGACGTAAGTAGATGTGAGATGAAAAGATGCGAGTTACCATATGGGAGATACGAGTTACTGTATGAGAGATGTGAATTACTATGTAAGAGACGTAAGTAGATGAGAGATGAAAAGATGCGAGTTACCATATGGGTGATACGAGTTACTGTATGAGAGATGTGAATTACTATGTTAAAGATGTAAGTAGATGTGAGACGAAAAGATACGAGTTACCATATTGGAGATACGAGTCTTGTATGAGGGATGTGAATTACTATGTAGATGTGAGATGAAAAGATGCGAGTTACCATATGGGAGATACGAGTTACTGTATGAGAGATGAGAGATGAGTGTTTGCAATTTGAATGAGCCACGTCTTGAAAGTATGCAAAATGATATTCATATCTTGTAACCACATATAAGCATTTTAACTAATTTAAAATATTTTTTAATTTCATTTTTAACGGTACGATTAAGAACATATTTCTCTGTATTGAAAAGCTGCATCATGGTAAAATCGGCTCCACTTCTTCAAGATAAAACACGTTTAGCACGAGGGCTTCATTTCCACGGGGGGATTGACTTTGTATTCAGTCGTCGAATCAATTTAGAATAAAAATTGATTAAAGCCACAAATCATAATGTCACCTCTTAATCAGGATGTTTGAAATCAGGCTACTCGGATACTCTTTGACATCTCATTGTTGACAGAACGTATTCTTCACACGTGTGTCAAAAATACGGTCAAATTATTTACGTCTTGCATATTTGAGAAATGCGTTCGTATTTTTAAGTGATGTTCAACTGACTCATGTTTTATACATTTAAACGGTTGGTTAACAGGACTGTCTGTCAATTCCGGGGTAGCAGATTCGATCCTCCGCTTTTCCGCTAAAGTACGCATATTCGTTCGGACGGAATTATTAATCGAGCTCTTATGTATGTTTTTTTATAACTATTAGTGCATTTATTAGATTTTTCGACTACATGTATTTTCATAATTTCTTCATTTAACTTTCTGTAGATCTAGCCATATGACCCCAAGATCCACCACTTTTCACTACATGGTCACATATATTATCTCTGTTCAAGCTTTAATGACTCGTGAGATATTTCGAGGAAGCACATGGTTGCTTATCTGTCAGTCCGTCCGTCAGCCTCCAGTCAATAACTTTATCATGCAGGAACATGTAAATATATTTGCAAACATATCCGTCACGACAGGAGTATGTGTCGTGTGCATGAATAGGCCGGTAGGCCAGAGTCAAGGTAACAATTAAAGGTCAAGGGTAAAGATACTTTTCAGGCATATGACGACATTATGAATATGTATTGAGAGATTTCCGAAAATGCCTCATGTATACTAGTTTAGGTGAGTTTATAGCCATATCGTTCATCAGGTTTATAGTTATACGTTTTGTCGTAGATGAAAGTGAGTGACTCGTTTCGACAATGCATTTTATTTAGGGACTGTACTTGAATCGTGTAAAATTATTATTTTGAAATATGCAAATTTATCAAAATCGCCATTTGTCCAGGACACCAGCGAATAACTTACCGATAGCAACTCGACTAAACTTCGGGTTCGTTCTTTATGACTGTGTATAATGTTAACTTGAAATGATATTTAAGGAACTTCATTTTTCAAATGATATATTTTGCTTCGTTATCGAGTCGTTTTTAAATATTTTCACCGGGCCCGGTCAGCTCAGTCGGTAGCACACATGACTCTCTAACCAGGGGTCGTTAGTTCGAATCCACACATGCCCATAGTGTTTTTGATGATTGATATACGACATTGCGTAACATTGCCATTGTCTTTCGCTTCTTATTCAAGTTGAAAAAAATATTGCTAAGTTAATAGAAGTGCTCGAGCACTGGTAACCCTCCCAGGATCACAGAAAAGAGTGTGTAGATTAACTGATCGTTTGTTAATCCTCGATGGCATAAAAAGGCGCTTAATATTCAATATTTTTCACTCAGATTTACAACATATTGGCCTCGGCGGAATATTGATACGTCTGTTTCATTAAAATTGTCTGGTTACTTAACTGATTTGTCACGGTGTAACATTATTGGACTATTAGTTATGTTTGCTCTATCTCTAAGGAATTGCCTGTCTGAAAGTATTAAGTCAAATTCCGTTGGTGAATGAATCAAGGAGTAACGTAATATACAGGTTCTTGACATAACGTCCATACGTTTGTTAGTCGAACTAATAAAACTATTCTTTTAAGTTCAATGATTTATTGTCACTTTGGAATATTAGATATATGTTGATATCAAGCATGGTATATCTGTCTTTTTGAAGAAAAGCAACTATACAAAATCAAAAGGTCTCCAAGATCTTTTTTAAGCAACACTTTATCCTGGCATTATTTGTCGTCTGTGTTATTAGTTATGAAATATGATAATTATTTTAATATTTAATAAATAAATAGAAAAGCAATCGAAACAAAATGAAGACGAAACAGATATGATTAAAAACCAAATTGTTTCCTTATTTTATTGCTCAGTTTATTATATGAATGGCATTATTGGTGTATTTGGAATACTTTGAAAGTATTGTAATGTTTAAATTTAGAAAAAAATAAATTGATGCTTGGAAACTGGGGTATGAATATGTTATTTTAAAGTCTGTTTCACTTTATCAACAGTGTATACACTGAAAAGAATAAAATACATTACATTAAACATGACCCTTACGTTTGTAATGATATGCTTGGCGCTGCAGGTGCCAACAAACACTCAGATGTTAGTTTTCCTTTTTTGATTTTAGTCTTGTTATGAATAAGCCTTTAAATGTTTCATTCACTTTAGAAATAATAAGAAAATCAATGGTGGACTTACACTTTTATTCAATTTTGTTATTTTTCTGCGATGTCCGCACATCGCTGCATCCACCATCTACACACACTATACAGTCGCCGGTATGCTGTGCTGTGCTGTGCTGTGCTGTGCGTGCTGTGCGTGCTGTTCTGTGCTGTGCTGCAATATTTAGCACACACTTAATACAGACAATGAAACGATATCGTAATAAAAAGCAATATGCCTTTAGAATTTTTCCTTACAGCTATCGCTAATTTGCAGACGTTTTGCCACACTCAGGCATCTTTGAAACAACTTATGAAACGTTGCAAATAATATATTCTACTGGGACTCGTCAAATCAGATTCATCTCCCAAGGTTGGTTTTGATTGATATTGTTGACTAAGTATATATAAGACAGATGGAATGGATTAAAACAAGACGAACATCTGGAGAAATGGACATGATATAGTGGGAATTGCAATAGATCAGAATGTAAACATATAGCACTTACCAGACTGGTGAATCTTACAAGCTGTCAGAGATAATCTAATAGAAACGAATTTAAGTGATTGTATATTTTAATTTTACTTTTAAATCATGTGAAAGTGTTGTTTAAAACAATGAAAATTTATCAAAATTGTCAATTTTCGAATAACTACTGATAGAAACTCGAAAAAATCGTCATGACTGTGTGTCATGTTAACTTGAATTAATATTCAAAGAACTTATCTTTACAAAAAACATCTTTTTCTTCGTACTCGAACAGTTTTTTAATATTTTCGCCGGGCCCGGGTGAGCTTAGTCAGTAGCGCGTCTTATTATCAATCAGGGGTCGTGAGTTTGAATCACCGCACAGTCTTAGCGATGGTTGATATACGACATTGTGTCTCATTGTCATTCGTCTCTCACCGCTGATTCAACAAATTGGAGTGTTATCAGTTATTGCTATGTGTGCTTGAGTACTGGCTAGCTTTGCAGGATTTAGGGTAGGGTAGGGTAGGGTAGGGTTGGATAGGGTAGGGTAGGGTAGGGTAGGGTAGGGTAGGGTAGGGTAGGGTAGGGTAGGGTAGGGTAGGGTAGGGTAGGGTAGGGTAGGGTAGGGTAGGGTAGGGTAGGTAGGGTAGGTAGGGTAGGGTAGGGTAGGGTAGGGTAGGGTAGGGTAGGGTAGGGTAGGGTTGTGTAGGGTAGGGTAGGGTAGGGTAGGGTAGGGTAGGCAAGGGTAGGGTAGGGTAGGGTAGGGTAGGGTAAGGTGGGGAAGGGGAAGGGTAAGGGTAAGGGTAAGGTAGGGTAGGGTAGGGTAGGGTAGGGTAGGGTAGGGTAGGTAGGGTAGGGTAGGGTAGGGTAGGGTAGGGTAGGGTAGGGTAGGTAGGGTAGGTAGGGTAGGGTAGGGTAGGGTAGGGTAGGGTAGGGTAGGGTAGGGTAGGGTAGGGTAGGGTTGTGTAGGGTAGGGTAGGGTAGGGTAGGGTAGGGTAGGCAAGGGTAGGGTAGGGTAGGGTAGGGTAGGGTAAGGTGGGGAAGGGGAAGGGTAAGGGTAAGGGTAAGGTAGGGTAGGGTAGGGTAGGGTAGGGTAGGGTAGGGTAGGGTAGGGTATTGGTATTGGTATTGGTAAATGTATGGTATGGGTATGGGTATGGGTATGATATGGGTATGGGTATGGGTATGGGTATGGGTATGAGTATGGGTATGGGTATGGGTATGGGTATGGTATTGGTTTGGGTATGGGTAGGGTAGGGTAGGGTAGGGTTGTGTAGGGTAGGGTAGGGTAGGGTAGGGTAGGGTAGGCAAGGGTAGGGTAGGGTAGGGTAGGGTAGGGTAAGGTGGGGAAGGGGAAGGGTAAGGGTAAGGGTAAGGTAGGGTAGGGTAGGGTAGGGTAGGGTAGGGTAGGGTAGGGTAGGGTAGGGTATTGGTATTGGTATTGGTAAATGTATGGTATGGGTATGGGTATGGGTATGATATGGGTATGGGTATGGGTATGGGTATGGGTATGAGTATGGGTATGGGTATGGGTATGGGTATGGGTATGGTATTGGTTTGGGTATGGGTATGGTATGGTATTGGTATGGGTATGGGTATGGGTATGGGTATGGGTATGGGTATGGGTATGGGTATGGGTATGGGTATGGTATGGGTATGGGTATGGGTATGGGTATGGGTAGGGTAGGGTAGGGTAGGGTAGGGTAGGGTAGGGTAGGGTAGGGTAGGGTAGGGTAGGGTAGGGTAGGGTAGGGTAGGGTAGGGTAGGGTAGGGTAGGGTAGGGTAGGGTAGGGTAGGGTATTGGTATGGGTAAATGTATGGTATGGGTATTGGTATGGGTATGGGTATGGGTATGGGTATGGGTATGGGTATGGGTATGGATATGGATATGGGTATGGGTATGGGTATGGGTATGGGTATGGGTATGAGTATGGTTATGGGTATGGGTATGGGTATGGGTATGGGTATGGATATGGGTATGGGTATGGGTATGGGTATGGGTATGGGTATGGGTATGCTATGCTATGCTATGCTATGCTATGCTATGCTATGCTATGCTATGCTATGCTATGCTATGCTATGCTATGCTATGCTATGCTATGATGTGGTAAGATATGTTATGCTATGCTATATTGGTTTTGATTGATATTTTAACTAGGTATAAACAGTATAAGACAGATGGAATTGATTTAAATAAGACCAAAATCTAGAGAAATGGACTTGATATAGTGGGAATTATTATATATCAGAATGTATGCACATATCGCCCACCAGTTTGGTGAGTCTTACAAACTGCCTGAGATTAATTAAGGTAGTTCGCGGCATTCCTATCGGATTTTTTTACATCTGGCAAAACTTCAAATATCTGTACATATAAGTACATCTTGAGGTAATAGGCAAAGATTTGTTTAGATTATTGTAATTCATTCTTCTTTTTAAAATCATGATTTTAACGACAATATTAAATATTATTAATTGATACATTTGTTTATTTAAATTCGTCTTCTATTGTTTTATATCATTCAGTATTTTAGTATATAAACGCAACATGTTGATAATTATAAAAGTGATATTGATTAAGCATTTTTTTACAATCTTATTATTGGCTAAAAACATTTCTTTGCAAATATAGCATGCTTATATACATGTATAATCAATGACTCTTATTGCCAAAAAGATATCCATTCAAACATGTCAAAATAAAATATTAAAAAAAGATTTCCTAACTTGGGATTTGCACCTAGGTTAGACTAAAATAGATTTTGTGACGTTTCAAATGGGTCACGTGAAATTAGTTTGATTTCAATCAGATCTTAACACGTGCAGTAGTAATAGTAGCAGTAAATATTGTAGATCCGACAATTAAAGTTGATATCTAGTAGATTATTGATGATTCTTAACTATTATATTGATACGAATGTAACATATGAAAGCCAATTCCGGTCGAATAATGATGCAGATTAATACCGTAGAAGTTTGCTGTTTCTTTATTTTAAAAACGACCCTTTCTTACGCTTCCTTAAAAGAATAAAAACGGTAATTGATTAAAACAATATCTTTTATATAAACTTGATGGACCGTTACCAATTTTGAAGGCTGGAGCTTGCCCAGGAAACGTGTGCTTCGCTCGACAGCCGCTTGAAGGGCAATGACGATGCGAAGGTCGCTAAGCAGTATTTAAGAACTGATTATTTTAAGAATAAGGATTTAACTAACCATTCCAATTTAGATTCCGATTTTGTCACGTTTGGTGGATTTGACATACCAAACCATTCAGATTTTATTTATCAATGATAATGAGATGCTTTTTGTTAAAACATTTTAATTTTATGAAGACATTTGAAGCGTTTTCCTGTGACATACCAAATCAGTCAGATTTTTTATTAATGACAATGAAATTCTTTTTATCCAGTTTGAAAATAACTTTGTTATTGAAGACATTTGAAGCGTTTCCCTCCTTGATATCTTCACTTTAAGGAACAAGAAATAGTTAAATTAAATGTCGTCCAATAATTGTTTCTGTTTTTGCCTATTCTTTGTAAGTTCAGCACGACTCCTACCTGAATCATGTATACGAGTTACTGCTGTTACGTGTGTTGTTCCGAATGATCATACTATCCCAAACATCACATGTCGGGGTCGTGAATAGACAGTATTAATCATTGCGAAAATCTTAAAATAATCAGGTAAAGATGATTTAGTTCTTGATATTCAATGTCGCGGTCTAGATTGTTAGTGACAGATGGCAAGTGAACTTGTTATTATGTTCTCCAGAATTGCTGATACATTAATGACGGATAGTTCTGAGGACATGACATTCATTTGATGAACATTACACTTCCGAGCATTTGCCTTTCTCCTTCAAAGAGTTTGCCATTATCTCTTTTCTTAAAAGAGTTTTCCTTTTCTTTCTTTCCTTAAAGAGTTTTAGAGGTTTTAGTACTAGTATGATCATCATATTTTAGTTTCAATATGCTACTGATGACATTTCAGGCATTTGCTAGCTGATTATTATCAATGTTCTAAAACAGTTATTTGAGACACGAAGCAACTGAGAAACTGGTATTATTATTGTTTTGCTCCTTCGCTCTTGTTACACTTTTAGTGATTTAATTTTGAACAGTTTTGTGTGTTTTCACAATTATTATTAGTCTGGTTCGGGACTTTGAATATTAAGAAGATAGATCTAGTGTGTGACTGTTACCTCAATTTATGCTTGCTAAGAAGTTAAATTATGATGATAATAATTTTATTAATCGCTGCCACCGGTTTCCCACATGGGCGATGTCTCCAGAAGAATTAGTAATTTTAGATTTTTGGAAGAAAGTGCAAAGATACAGAAGACCCTTTTTAGCGTCCCTGTTTTTTATATGCCCAGTGAAAAACACTGATACATGGGACCTCAAATTTGATCAAAGTCTCTTCAAAATACTGATAAATATTTTAGTTGGATGAGCTGGAAATCGAACCTGTGACCCCTGGGTTTGCAGTCCAAAGCCTTAATCACTGGACCACTAATCCGCTCCGAAGTTAAATGAATCGCTTTGTTTGTATTAATATTTATCCGTGTGCTGAAATGTCGTTGATATTTGGATACGTACTAATTCGTGCATCATCTGTTGCATGCTATTGACTTTTATTATTACTAGATTTCAATAAAAAGGATATGTGTATAACTAAAACAAATTATTAAAACAGATATACCATTGTCAACAACCATGTAAAGCTTTCTCCCAATTTCTTCTACCTTCATTCTCACCTCATTTGTAAATAATCACCGATTTAATAACCCTCCTGCGACTTGTTTTGTCTTTAGCTACCCTTTCTGGTGATATGGTAAACTCCTGTGACATTGACACTGTACATCCTAAGCTTGTTTGCTACACAGTATTAAATAGTTTATGAAAGAGAGGAACTACATTGGTATGACTGATTTTTCACAGTGTACTACATATTTACGAGTAGCAATACACTCGTCTGCAGTTGGAGGAACTTGTTAGCCACGTTACTCACTTGTCATATTAGATGAACCCGTTAGCCGGGTTTGCAACATCATTGTTACACATGCGTTTAGTGATTTTTGGTGGGAGTGGGAATGTGTTTAGGGGAAATATATCCCTTCTATGTTACGTATCCACTCTTTTAGATATATGTTTCATATATATTATGTTAGCCTTAAAATATAAACAGCTAGTCGGTTTTGAATTATTCCTTGGCAAACGAACACACCACTTAGCTAACCATGAATACAGATCCATATGTTCAGATTGATTCGCCATATATTTACTTAAGTCTTGGTGATATCCATTATTTCAGCGATCGGATTATAGCCTTGAGAAGGCTTCATTTTTTTACACAAATGTATGCGGTCAGTCATCCTTTTAACGTTACTAATAAGCTGTTTTTTCCCATAAAGAACTATGTTTTATTTTACATTAGGCTAGATTAACTGTCATATTAGTATTGACGATATAATACTCCATCTAAACACGCGGGTTTGTATTGTAATTGCTTGGATTGTGCCACGACAGCACGGCCAATCCAGGCAAATAAGTGGTCCTGATAGTCTACACATTCAACACGAGGTTTTACATGTATATTGTATTTGACTGGATTAGGCTGTCATATTAGTATTCCAAAAGTAGTCCCATTTAACAATCTGTATTATTAGAAATTTTCCGCATTTTACCGGACAAATTAGTGACCCAAATTATGTTTTCATTCAATCCTTGGTTTTATATTGTATTAAGTCGGATTGAACTGGAATGTATCTCCAATTTTTTCCCGGATTAAACTGGAATGTATCTCCAATTTTTATCCGGATTGAACTAGGATGTAGCTCTAATTTTTACCCGGATTGAACTGGAATGTATCTCCAAGGTTTACCCGGATTGAATTGGAATGTAACTCCAAGGTTTACCCGGATTGAACTGGAATGTAACTCCAAGATTTACCATGATTGAACTGCCATGTAAGTGATTCCATTCAATAACAGGTTATATTCATATTTTAATATATCATACATTTTCCTAATATCTTTACTGTGTATAAAGTAGTTGTTGCATTGTGGTGTCTAGCGTCACTTTCAACAACTTTTCAATTATATCGCGACGGTGTCTACTTCAGACACTATTTTGAGCGCTGTCACACTGGAGTATAATGCCGCATGCACATGGCACGATACTCCACCTAGTCACGTTATACCGACACCGGGCTATCATCTAAATGCTGAGCGCTATCACACTGGAGTATAATGCCGCATACAAATGGCAAGATAGCCCACTTAGTCACGTTATACCGACACCGGGCTATCATCTAAGTCTTTGATGTGAACCGACCGGCGATCAAACCCACGACCTTCCGAATACGAGGCGGACGCTTCACCACTAGAACACCGCTGTGGTCTATACTATGTTCAAAAGTACAATGTCTACTTTTAAAAAAAATAACAATATCTGTTTTGCCAATATGTGTATATTCCATCAGAGCGATATATATATCGCCTAAAATCTGTATTTATACCATTAACATCATCAACTTAATTGTAACAAAATGAATTGTCCACTGAAGCAAGAATAATTGGTTTATTCATGAAATAATGAATGGGAAACATTGTTTTAGTTTATCATAATAGAAGAGAAATAATTAATAGGAAATTGATATTTAGACCAAATCGAATAGCGATGAACTTTGTAGAGGTTTCGTACAAATCAATGTGATGCTAATGATTTACTATTTACTTCTCATCAAGACGAGTAATGTAAATATGGTTTTCTAGTAAATCATTTGTTTTGACAAGTAATATCAGATTCATGTTACAAAGCACTTAAAGGCAATGACAGTTAAATCAACGTAAGTAGACTCACGTGGCAGGGCAGTTAAATACTACACAATGTCCAATAGTGGTGAATTAAGGACGTAGTCAGCAGGTTGGTCAATAAGTAGTCAGAATATGCTCTATCAGGTGACACGACGACGTAGTCAACATATTGACAGATATGTATTTGTAGTGTGCTCTATCAGGTGACACGAGGACGTAGTCAACATATTGGTCGATATGTAGTTGCAGTGTGCTCTATCAGATGACACGAGGACGTAGTCAACATATTGGTCAATATGCAGTTGCAGTGTGCTCTATCAGGTGACAGGAATACTTAGTCAACATATTGGTCGATATGTAGATGCAGTGTGCTCTATCAGGTGACACAAAGACGTAGCCAACATATTCGTCGATATGTAGTTGAGGTGTGGTCTATCAGGTGATATGAGGACGTAGTCAACATATTGGCCGATATGTAGTTGTAGTGTGCTCTATCATGTGACACGAGGACGTAGTCATCATATTGGTCGATGTGTAGTTGTAGTGTGCTCTATCAGGTGACACGAGGACGTAGTCAACATATTGGTCGATGTGTAGTTGTAGTGTGCTCTATCAAGTGACATGAGGACGTAGTCAACATATTGGTCGATGTGTAGTTGTAGTGTGCTCTATCAGGTGACATGAGGACGTAGTCAACATATTGGTCGATATGTAGTTGCAGTGTGCTCTATCAGATGACACAAAGACGTAGTCAACATATTGGTCGATATGTAGTTGTAGTGTGCTCTATCAGGTGACACGAGGACGTAGTCATCATATTGGTCGATGTGTAGTTGTAGTGTACCCTATCAGGTGACACGAGGACGTAGTCATCATATTGGTCGATGTGTAGTTGTAGTGTGCTCTATCAGGTGACACGAGGACGTGGTCAACATATTGGTCGATGTGTAGTTGTAGTGTGCTCTATCAGGTGATACGAGGACTTAGTCAACATATTGGTCGATATGTAGTTGCAGTGTGCTCTATCAAATGACACAAGAACGTAGTCAACATATTGGTAGATATGTAGTTGTAGTGTGCTCTATCAGGTGACACGAGGACGTAGTCATCATATTGGTCGATATATAGTTGTAGTGTGCTCTATCAGGTGACACGAGGACGTAGTCATCATATTGGTCGATGTGTAGTAGTGTGCTCTATCAGGTGACACGAGGACGTGGTCAACATATTGGTCGATGTGTAGTTGTAGTGTGCTCTATCAGGTGATACGAGGACTTAGTCAACATATTGGTCGATATGTAGTTGTAGTGTGCTATATCAGGTGACACGTGGACGTAGTCAACATATTGGTCGATATGTAGTTGTAGTGTGCTCTATCAAGTGACACGAGGACGTAGTCAATAGGTTCGTCGATATGTAGCTGTAGTGTGCTTTATCAAGTGACACGAGGACGTAGTCAACATATTGGTCGATATGTAGCTGAAGTGTGCTTTATCAGGTGACATGAGGACGTAGTCAACATATTGGTCGATATGTAGTTGTAGTGTGCTCTATCAGGTGATACGAGGACTTAGTCAACATATTGGTCGATATGTAGTTGTAGTGTGCTCTGTCAGGTGACACGAGAACGTAGTCAACATATTGGTCGATATGTAGTGTGCTCTATCAGGTGACACGTGGACGTAGTCAACAAATTGGTCGATATATAGCTGTAGTGTGCTCTATCAAGTGACACGAGGACGTAGTCAACATATTGGTCGATATGTAGTTGTAGTGTGTTCTATCAGGTGACATGAGGACGTAGTCAACATATTAATAGATATGTAGTTGTAGTGTGCTCTATCAAGTGACACGATGACGTAGTCAACATATTGGTCGATATGTAGTTGTAGTGTACTCTATCAGGTGACACGAATACTTAGTCAACATATTGGTCGATATGTACTTGTAGTGTGCTCTATCAAGTGACACGAGGACGTATTTAACATATTGGTCGAAATGTAGTTGTAGTGTGCTCTATCAGGTGACACGAGGACGTAGTCAACATATTGGTCGATATGTAGTTGTAGTGTGCTTTATCAGGTGACACGAGGACGTAGTCACCATATTGGTCGATATGTAGCTGTAAAGTGTTTTTAAATTATCAGGTGACACGACGAAGTAGTCAATATATTGGTCGATATGTAGTTGTAGTGTGCTTTATTAGGTGACACGTCGACGTAGTCAACATATTGGTCGATATGTAGCTGTAGTGTGCTCTATCAGTTGACACGTCGACGTAGTCAACATATTGGTCGATATGTAGTTGTAGTGTGCTCTATCAGGTGACACGACGACGTAGTCAACATATTGGTCGATATGTAGTGGTAGTGTGCTCTATCAGGTGACATGAGGACGTAGTCAACATATTGGTCGATGTGTAGTTGTAGTGTGCTGAACAGGTGAGGACATAGTCAACAGGTTCGTCGATATGTACCTCTAGTGTGCTCTATCAGGTGACATGGTGACTTAGTCAACAGGTTTGCCGATAAGTAGTTGTAGTGTGATCTAACATGTGACACGAGGACGTAGTCAACAGGTTCTTCGATATGTAGCTGTATTGTGCTCTATCAGTTGACATGAGGACGTAGTCAACAGGTTCGTCGATATGTAGCTGTAGTGTGCTCTATCAGGTGACACGAGGACGTAGCCAACAGTTTCGTCGGTATGTAGCTGTAGTGTGCTTTATAAGATGACATGGGGACGTAGTCAACAGGTTCGTCGATATGTAGTTGTAGTGAGCTGAACAGGTGAGGACGTAGTCAACAAGTTCGTCGATATGTAACTGCAGTGTGCTCTATCAGTTGACACGTCGACGTAGTCAACATATTGGTCGATATGTAGTTGTAGTGTGCTCTATCAGGTGACACGACGACGTAGTCAACATATTGGTCGATATGTAGTGGTAGTGTGCTCTATCAGGTGACATGAGGACGTAGTCAACATATTGGTCGATGTGTTGTTGTAGTGTGCTGAACAGGTGAGGACGTAGTCAACAGGTTCGTCGATATGTACCTTTAGTGTGCTCTATCAGGTGACATGGGGACTTAGTCAACAGGTTTGCCGATACGTAGTTGTAGTGTGATCTAACATGTGACACGAGGACGTAGTCAACAGGTTCTTCGATATGTAGCTGTAGTGTGCTCTATCAGTTGACATGTCGACGTAGTCAACAGGTTCGTCGATATGTAGCTGTAGTGTGCTCTATCAGGTGACACGATGACGTAGTCAACAGTTTCGTCGGTATGTAGCTGTAGTGTGCTTTATGAGATGACATGGGGACTTAGTCAACAAGTTCGTCGATATGTAGTTGTAGTGAGCTGAACAGGTGAGGACGTAGTCAACAAGTTCGTCGATATGTAACTGCAGTGTGCTCTATCAGGTGACACGACGACGTAGACAACAGATTCGTCGATATGTATTTGTAGTGTGTTCTAGCAGTTGACATGGGGACGTAGTCAACAGGTTCATTGATATGTAGCTGTAGTGTGCTCTATGAGGTGACACGAGGACGTAGTCAACAGGTTCGTCGATATGTAGTTGTAGTGTGTTCTATGAGGTGACATGGGGACGTAGTCAACAGGTTCATTGATATGTAGCTGTAGTGTGCTCTTTGAGGTGACACGAGGACATAGTCAACAGGTTCGTTGATATGTAGCTGTAGTGTGCTCTATCAGGTGACACGAGGACGTAGTCAACAGGTTTGTCGATATGTAGCTGTAGTGTACTCTATGAAATGACATGGGGACGTAGTCAACAGGTTCGTCGATATGTAGTTGTAGTGAGCTGAACAGGTGAGGACATAGTCAACAGGTTCGTCGATATGTAACTGTAGTGTGCTCTATCAGGTGACACGACGACGTAGTCAACAGGTTCGTCGATATGTAGCTGTAGTGTGTTCTAGCAGTTCACATGGGGACGTCGTCAACAGGTGCGTCGATATGTAGTTGTAGTGTGCTTTAGCAGGTGACACGAGGACGTAGTCAACAGGTTCGCCGATATGAAGTTGTAGTGTGTTCTATGAGGTGACATGGGGACGTCGTCAACAGGTTCGTTGATATGTAGCTGTAGTGTGCTATCAGGTGACACGAGGACGTAGTCAACAGGTGCGTCGATATTTAGTTGTAGTGTGTTCTATGAGGTGACATGGGGACGTAGTCAACATGTTGGTCGATATGTAGTTGTAGTGTTCTCTATCAGGTGACACGAGGACGTAGTCAACAGGTTCGTCGATATGTAGTTGTAGTGTGCTCTATGAGGTGACATGGGGTTTGTTGTGATAAAAATCCACTCTCGTTTGTGGCGCTATACATCCACTCTCACTTGTGGCGTTAAAATCCACTCTCGTTTGTGGCGCTATAAATCCACTATCGTTTGTAGCGTTATAAATCCACTCTCATTTTTTTCCGATTTTAAATCGTTACTCAGCAAGAATATTCTCCGGTAATCACGGGCTGTTTAAACATGGAAGAATTAAGCTTAAGGATTTTCTAACCGATAAAATGTAAATAATAACTAACTCGCATACCATTTAATACTGTTACCCTTCGTAATTGAATCAGTGGCTTGAATTATTGAATTAATTGTTTAGTTTTATATTAATAAATCATTTTTTTTATTAAATACGAGCTAACAAATAATTGTAGATTAGTTGAATTAAATCGTCTTTTAAGTTTGAATGTTTTTGCAGGCTGTGATATAATAAATAATCTCACACGTTTCCGCGTGACGTAATAACGATAATAATAATAGCTTCAGTTATTTCTCCTAGATAGCAATAATTGTACGCGAGAGTTCAAATGCAAGTAATTGATATGTTTCTTATTATACGAATGTATTGGGATTCCAAGATCACATCGGTGAATCTTATCTTTAAAAGTGAAACAGTAATTAATAATTTATATGTGAACAAGACAAATTCAAATCGATAAAACTTAAATCCACTCCGACTGTAACCAACACTTAGACGGTTCTTTACATGAGCCCATTACCTGCTAACTGACTATATATAATTAAGAAACAACACAAAAGAGATGCTGGTCAAAGCGCGAGGGCAAGGGATAATATATGAAATCTCTCTAATTCCTCGGCGAGGGTAAGCAAAAACTTTCAACTGAATGAATTGTCAGATAGTCGAATATCTAACATTTTATATACTATGTTACCTTTGTAGAAGTGTATCAACTAAGCTCAGAAATCATCGGCATTCAGAGCCGAGCTTAGTGTCGGGCTAAATGGAGCTGGACCACCTACGTCGTCTCGTCCAATATGGTTTTCACCACAATACCGTACTCGTACAATATTTTCCCATATTGTACAAAACACTGTAAAATAACCTTATAGTATCTGATATAAGGTCACGTGGATATACAGAACGAGTAAAAAAAAAACAGAAGCAAAAACTCGTTTTTATTGAGTCTGCTCATTCGGCTGTATTCTATTCTTATGGAACGCTGCACGAGCCTTATAGAGATTCCAATGGTTCATAATAATACCAACACTTATTCAATAAACTGGTCGGCGTTTTACTTTTATGACAAAATACAATCCAGATTTCATAGAACGTGACAGACAAAAAAGGGGGTAAACAATATACATCTAAAGAAACAACGGCAGATGATTGGAAACCCTTTCTTTCCAAATTTAGTTCATTAGACGAACAATATGCCCTTAAAACAAAAGAAATATATATCAAACTTCTGATAATCAAATACGTTTGTTTATTGGCGATGCTTACTTTGTCTAGAAGCAGCTTTGACAAGTGTACTTTATTTGTACAGTAAATTACTTCCTTTCACTTGGCAGCTCGTTTCCCCTGGATCATAAAACTCTCGCCGCGGTAGTTTACTTTGTAGTCTTGTCAAAGATACAGACATCTGCTTTTTCCAGCAGTAAACTTGATCTTCCAAACGGGAGCTAGAAACTGAATATAAAAAGTTTTCAATTATATTTATAACGTCCTTTGTCTTATTTTGTTCAACACTGTTATGTGGTGTTTAGCGTCGCTTTCAACAAGGTTTTTAGCTACGCCGCGACGGTGTGAGACAGTATTCTGAGCGCTGCCACACTGGAGTATCAGCCGAAGACACATGGTATGATACCACACCCAGTTACATTAGTCTACTGATACCAGGCCGACCGGTCCTAGAACTATCCTCTAAAAGCAAAGACGCTTCTAGTGCCATTTTTCAAGTATTTGAACCCACGACGAGGCGGACGCGCCACCGAGTGGACCACCGCTGCCGCGTGCTGTTCAATACTGACAGTTTTTCTTACAAATTCCGTAATGATTTGAAAATATCATTTCGATCCCCCTAGTTACACGTGTGTGCACTGAACTACCATGGCATAGACAGTGTGATTAAATAACTATAAAACTAGTTCATATAAGTCGACTGCACTTAAGACAATATTCTCATCTCTAAATGTCTAATTTACTAGTACTATTTAATGTTAGTGCGGTTTGCCTTAACGAGCATGTTACATTTACTTATTTTCACTTGGTAACAATTAATATTAAAAGAAACAACTAGGTGGTGGATTCAAGAGCACCAATTATCACTGCGCGTTGTCACAGGAAAAAATATTTAATTGTGCCTGTATTGTGATATGTGTCGGTGATATGCATGTTGAAAAAGAAACTCATTACCATCGTAGGAACACTGTGCAATCCTGTGTAAAAAATGGGAGTTAAGAACTTTGTGAGATAAGCCATTACAAGCGTCTGAAAACGACAGAACAGTCAATGATAAAATGTATAAATATGTCCTTTGTCAATCCATCTGTCACGGCCAGAATTTACTTGGACATATGTAAGAGTAATTTAATGTCTCTGTCTGTAACAGCATTAAGCTTCAGTTAAAGCCCGAGTTACAATTGGCCGTCAGCGCGAGTGTGTTAAAGTGCGCAGGCTGTCTCGAGAACATGAATATCTGAGGCTCAATAAATGACCACTTGGTAATGGTAAGTCATTATAGCGGTTAGTTATATTTACCTAGATACGACTTGTTGTTATTGGTTAGGTCGCCGCACAAGCGACCGAACCTTAAAAGAGCCACTTTGGGCACTGCCATATTGAAACGTCACGATCACATGTTAAAAAAATGCATTCGCCATTAGGAGGTCGCCATTGCTTTTAAAAATAGTGCCTTATGGGATTGGGGTGGTACTAAAACCAGGCCAGGTTTCGGCTGACCGGCCATTTCCCGGCTGCAGTCAAAAGGCAAATGCGGCATGTGTTATAATGATTGTGGCGCTTAATGCACTTATTATAGTGCCTTATGGGATTGGGGTGACACTAAATCAGGCGTAGTTTCGGCTGACCGGCAATTTTCCGGCTGCAATTAAAAGGCTAATGCGGTGTGTATTATAATGATTATGGCGTTTTAATGCACTGATTTGATTTCCATCTTCATTACCATTTGTATATTAAATACGAAAATATTGAAAAATAAAAAAAATATTTAGGTCTTAAAACTTATCTTTCTTTTTTGACGGTTTTTGCCGGGTTTTTTTATGAAATCCTGCTGAGTTGATGAAAATCATTTTGAAATAGACGTGCTTTTTAATTATTTTATTACATTGATAATGATATGAAAGGGAAAGTCATTATGACTAGTGACTTGTGAACAGTTAGTTTAAGTAAGTGAAAGCTCATAATGACTAGTGACTAGTGAACACGTCGTGAATAAGTAAGTAAAAATCAGTATGACTAGTGGTTAGTGAGCTGGCAGTGTATAAGTACGTGAAAGTTCATTATGACTAGTGACTAGTGAACATTCAGTGACTAAGTAAGTGAAAGTTCATTATGATAAGTGACTAGTGAACAGGCAGCGTATTAGAAAGCAAAAATCTTTATGAATAGTGACTAGTAAATATGCAGTGTATAAGTAAGTGAAAGTTCATTGTGATTAGTGACTAGTGAACAGGCAGCGTATTAGTAAGTAAAAATCATTATAACTAGTGACTAGTGAAAAGGCAGTTTATAAGTAAGTGAAAGTTCATTGTGATAAGTGACTAGTGAACAGGCAGCATATTAGTAAGTAAATCATTATGACTAGGGACTAATGAACAGGCAGTGTACTAGTAAATGCAAGGTCGTAATGACTAGTGACTAGTAAACATGCATTGTATTAGTAAATGAAAGTTCAGTATGATAAGTGACTAGTGAACAGGCAGTGTGTTAGTAAATGAAAGTTCATTATGGCTAGTGACTAGTGAACAGACAGTGTATAAGTAAGCGAAAATTCAAAATGATCAGTGACACGTAAACAGGCATTGTATTAATAAATTAAGTGAAAGTTTATTATAACTAATGACTAGTGAACATACAATGTATTAGTAAGTGAAAGTTCATTGTGACTAGTGACTAATGAAAATGCCATGTATTAGTACGTTAAAGTTCATTATAACTAGTGGCTTGTCAACATGCTGTTAATTATTAAGTGAAAGTTCATTATGACTAGCAGACGTTCATTATCACTAGTGGACAAGCAATTAAATATAAATGGACAGTTCACTATGACTAGTTCATAACAGTTTTACAGTTGATGTCCATCATGACTAGTGAAATTCTATTTTAAAATGGAAGTTCATTATGGACAGTGAACGTTCAGTTTTAAAGTGACTAAACATTCGACAAATTAAGGTTTATTCTGATTCCACATGACAAAATCTATGTTGATAATTAAGATGTCATGATATAAATGAAACTGCGCACGCTGTAACACGTGTACAAAAGCAGTGACGGAGGAGGTTCGAATGGATACGTGCACTATCTGTCTATGGTGAAAGTTATATTTGACAAAAAATAAACTAAACCTATCATAACGTATATTGATTCCTCTTTTATTACATGAGCAATCATTCCATCATCATAAAAAGTAACCAGACGTGCTTAATGTCACAATACGTCAACATTTGCTGCCAAAGTTAGGCAATTGTCCCTGTAACCTTATTGATTTGTTCCTACATTTTTACTCAGATAAACAAAAGCAAAATACACTGTAGAAAATTTAGAGAAAAATGTGATAAATTCGAAAATCAATTAATTGTCAATTTTTTTTACTACTACTACTACTACTACTATCTTCTACTTAAAGATAATATTACTACTACTACTACTACTACTACTACTACTACTACTACTACTACTACTACTACAACAACTACTACCTTCTACTACTACTACTACTACTACTACTACTACTACTACTACTACTACTACTTCTACTACTACTACTACTACTACTACTACTACTACTACCTTCTACTACTACTACTTCTACTATTACTACTACTACTACTACTACTACTACTACTTCTACTATTACTACTACTACTACTACTACTACTACAACAACAACAACTACTACTACTACTACTATAACTACTACCTTCTACTACTACTACTTCTACTATAACTACTACTACTACTACTACTACTACTACAACTACTACTACTACTACTACTACTACTACTACTTCTACTCCTACTACTACTACAACTACAACTTCTACTACTACTACTACTACTTCTACTTAAGAGCTAATATTACTACTACTACTACTACTTCTACTACTACTACTACTACTACTACTACTACTACTACTACTACTACTACTACTACTAGCTTCTACTAAGAGCTAATATTACTACTACTACTACTACTACTACTACTACTACTCCTACTGCTACTAGCTTCTACTAAGAGCTAATATTACTACTACTACTACTTGTGTTAAAGACAAAACAAAATTTAATCAATGTTAGTGAGTGGTGTAGCATCCTAGTGGCACTGTAGCCACGTGTCTACACGTTTTTTTTTATAAGAAATCGAAAATATAAAAATGCCAAAAAATGCAATAAAAATTGGACCCCTAGGGTACTTCATGGTTGATCTTTTTTTAACTCAAAGTTAATACTAAGGATAGCCAAGCCCTTAAAAACATAAGAAACATTCGCCAAAACCACCTACGACAGTCTAGCTATTTGTTTTTAGGTTAGACGCTCATGGTAGACTAAAATAAATTTTCTGCTCAAGATTATTTCGTATTTTGTGACATATCAAATAAGTAACTTGATTTCATTTTGATTTCCAATTGATCCGTTATACTTGATTTTGCTGTATCTTAGAAAGTGTCCGAATAAAGGGGAAAAGATCGTCAACATTTAGAGTGCTGTCTATTTTTAGAATGGTGTTTTCATCACTCCGATTATAAATGTTTTAATGATTGGACGGTTGTGAAATATATTAACAGATGAATTTGTTTATAAACGATACTGAGATGTATTGCATAAATTTCAAAAAATAATTTTATATCTTAAATATATATAGCGATTATGTCCTGACACTCTGCCTTTAAAGCAAACATTATATAATTATAAACAAAATAATACAGAAAGATGATTCTGATAATTCAAATCATGAATAAATAAAATGTTCAAATAAAGAGCATCTTGTTAATAAAACGTTACAATATAGTTCAGACAGGGCTCTTATCTTCAAACAAACTATATATATAAACAAAACAATCCAGGGAAATGACGTATCTAAAAGCAGAAATTGCTGATCAGATGTCTTTGTATTTGTATTACGCTCCATAGTAAGCGGACGGTTCCCTCTTTACGTTGAAATGGAAAATGTCGAACTATTCAACGGATGCTTCGGAAGAGTTTATTTGTATAAGTAGAAAACATAGTTTCGAGACATGTTGGTATGTATTGAAGTACATGAACTGTTAGCTTTAAGGCAAATATTTAACAAATAAAAAAAAATATACAGACATATTTGCATCTATTTGAGGAAACATTACAAATGATGTGTGTGCTTGTTGACTTTCCTTTGTCGTGTTGACGAGTTTTTACCGTCTCGTCTAATACATAAACGAATATAATCATCATCAGTCATGCGCTTTATGCAAACTTTAGACCTCTTTTAGCAATTCAAATATAGCTTACCATACCATATAATTTGCAAAAATAAGATGCTCAGCTCACAAATTGTATGTAAAAAACAAAATTCACAACAATGCTGCTTACGAAGATACAATGTGTATACTTTGTTCATCTGGAAAAGTTGAAGATGAATATCATTATTATAATGTGGATATTCATAACAGAGTTTTGGGTAACACAACAATAGATTATATAATGCTGTTTTATAATTAAAGAATAAAAAACATACTAGTTTTAGATCTTAAAAGACTCGTTTCCTAACTTATAATGTCAATCAATACAAAATGGGTATCAATCGAAAGGCCACAATGTCTAGACTTTGATTTTGTTATTTATTTTCATATACAGTTCTTGTGAAATGTTTTATAAACAAAATGCACAAAAACTTTACAAATTGAACGTAAAAATAATTTACATAACAGATACATAATAGCCACAAGCGTTAATAACTAACAGACGTCTGATAACGTTAGAAACGGGGAAACGGTATTCTTTCTTCGCGTAAGATGACACAAAAGCTCAACTACAAGGCGCGTTTATTACATTTGGTTGACTAGATTACACTCAAAGCATATTCGGAGATGGTATAAATATAATACCGAGCCTGTATGAAAGATATGTAGCAAATCAACTATCAAGCTTACGAATTTGAAAAGGTGAGTGAATTGGTTCTTGAAACAGAAATGAATATCCTATAATGCATTATATAACTTATCTAGATACAGCTGTCTACGTAACAAGTACACCTCAGCTGTGTCAGACAACGAATGGTGACTTCCGAGTATATGAAAGTTGTATAATATTCAACTTAATCATACATACAAATAACTGTTTATTTCTAGGCTGATAATAACGTAACATATTTTACTGCTAACATTTAGCTAACTAAATTCTAATTTGCATGCAGCAACTTTTCACATATTTGTATATTCAAGCAAAACCTAAACAGTTAGATTTTATTAGCAACTCCTATATAATTTCTGTAATATTCCACTTAATTAATACTACAAGTTTCTGCTTACAGCTCAAATAATTTTATCGTTTAATGGTTTGTGAGTTAAGTGTTAATTAACCCGAGATGACAACATTACATGATACTTTCTGTTATGATAACGAGTCTCGGTTAAGTGACCTCCAGTAACGCTGTAATTAGTAAACGGACGACTCTATTTTACTGAAACTGTTGCTTTTGCGTTGTTAGATATTCAAGAAAAGCATAATATAGCCAATTTGCATCAATCTGACATGAGTGTATAGATTTTCAGCCATACAATGGTATGCCATATCGTCAGGTTAACTTTTTCTTGTTACAGCTGGTGTAACTTGTAAACGACACCGTGATTCATATATATATATATATATAAATAAACAATAGCTACGGATGTTTGCTAAATGAAATGTGAAAAGTAAAACGTTCATTTCATTTCACAGCAAGCACACTTAAACATACTAGTGATTGTAAAATAGGAGAGTTATTACCTTTATCAAACTTTATACCACATGTTGAGGAGAAGCCTGCACAATCCGAATAATCTGACACAGAAAGTGTGCATTTTGATTAAAACTTTTACTGTTAAATCAACAGCAATTGAACATGCAAAATTGTCGATCTACTTACATGTGTCTGTTGTGTATTCTTTCTACGCGTAGAACATAATCATACTGAAGAGAAATAGCCAGTCTTAATTAAATAACTGATTCTTATACGATTTTATAAGTCAGTTGGTTCCTTAATTGGTTTAAGCTATTGCTCTGTAATGTGACCAACTTTATTGTACATACGTATAACTATATAACTATTGTCTTCTGGTTTCATATTGAAAATTGTCGGAAAACCTTTTGAAATTTGACAAAGCGTACATATATATGTAAACTTCATTTGCAACCATAGTGGTATAACTTATACTATTGACAGGTCTATCTCTGGAAAAGATGCGGAGAGAATCATCTTGTTTAATTATATGTCAACTCTTAGTTACCCACCTTTAGTAAATGTTACAGTAGAAAGTCGGCGTATACCATCTTCTGAGCTTCTGCGTCTATCGTCATAAAATGTACACTATTGTTTAATGGTTTGCATGAACATCGATATCCGTTGTTATTCCTATTTCCATTAAGTTGTTGTGTATTTAAAATTGTTGTTGTATTGTACGGCATGACATGCTCAGTAGTTCTTTAATGTAGTTTTCTTGCTTGTTTACTTGCTTTATTTCTTTCTTTATAACTCTATTTTATTTGTATTGATTATCAACTGCAACTCAATTTCTAACTGCCTCAGCTTCCACTCGCCTCTACAGTACTCTACCACACTCCATTTCTACTTCGGTATCTGCCTCTTCAACCTGTCCCAGAGTATGTGTGGCATGTTCAAGATTGTGTATGTTTGTAATATTCATATTAACAATAAAGACTTCCTAGTAAAAGTAATGGTTAATATAAGTAAAGGCAAATTTGCAGAGTAAATTGTAAGAAGAAATCGCGATAAACGGTATTATGATATTAATTTTTTATGGTCCCTGAAGTCATCTATATGCACCAACTTTATTTGTATCTTAAATTGGGCTAACCTTAAACTAATAATAATCTCTACTCATGCATGCCGAGTATACTAATGAAGACATTTATATACTGAAAGAGCCACACAATTAACTATTGATCATAGTGACATACAGTAATTTCTACAGTAAACCTAATGTTACATTAACAAAACGTTCACATAATTAAGAAGATATGCAAGTGAAAATATCTATAACTGAACATAACCACCAAAGACACTTTCATTTTGATGGTGAGATCCTCATTTGAAGTTTTGTTGAAATTATACATATATCATATACATCTAGATTAATTTTATTGGGTATTATTCTTAATAAAGGATGCGACTGCGGTCTAAGAAATAAAATGATACTACCTAAATCGCCTAAAATAATATTTGAAAAACACATATCATATAGATAGTTGCAAACCGTACCTAAAAATAACCATAGAAACGTGAATTCAGTCTTTAATTAATAACAAGGAATCGTTCTCTGAAATTAATCAAAGCTGAATAAAAGAAAGAGATATGATCGAAATTTATTACAATATTCTTGAACTAGATAACAATCCTTGATATAATAACAATAATCGGTGACATAATACCACTTACGATAAAATATAATACACGTTTATTGAATATCTGGTCTAATTGAAATTAAATCTTTTGGCAGCAAAACTCACGTGCGTTTGGTAAGAATATATATATAAGGTCTGCCAGCCGGTCGATAAGATGAGCATTTTCATTAGCAGTTTATTCTCGTCCCGCGGCTGCCTTCATGAACACACAATCATAAATTGTAATTCAGAAGCGATTGATTCTCTTTCTCCTATTAAACAGTGAGCAAGTGTGAGACACTCAATTACAAACAAGAAGAGAACATATTCATTTTGTAGTGATATTAGAGGCGGTAATCATTTGCCTTGTCTTATCTTGTCTTGTCTGTAGGACTACGATTTGTATTGTAACATTTCGCTGTTGGTGTCAGACAGAAAATGGAAATAAGATGAAAAGAATATTTCTAATTGAAAAAAATCAGTTCGGATTAGGCGCATCTCGTAAATAAAACCTTACGGATAAGCAAAACAGTTCAGATAGAGCTCTCCCCTAAAATAAACATAAAATATATGTATAAACAAATCAGTCCATATCAGGGGTCTTTCTAAAAGCAAACTTTACATATAAAACAAAAATATCACGATAAGGGTATTCTATTCTTTTAAAGCAAACATCAAATATCAACAAAATAGCCTAAGGAACTGATATATCTAAAAGCAAAACAACATTAAATAAGATGTCTTTGGACTTCTATTAGAAACCATAAGAGATAAACACATTTTTAGACATGTTGTTATATTTAAAAGTACATGGACTCTTAGAACTAAAGCATATCCAGACATAATAGCATCTATTTGAGGAAACATTACAGATGTTTCACATTTTTGTTGACGCCCTTTCGTCGTGTTTACCAGTTCTCACCGTCTCGTCTAGAATGAGATTTGCATTACTATCATCAATCATACACGTATACTAACTTTTAATCTTTTTAATGTGGTGAAAAATATCTTTCAGTCGCTAAGCCACTAAAGTTCAAAGTTGCATTTGCAAATTAAGATGCTCAGCTCACAAATTATATGTAGATACTGGGAGATTTATATACTTTGTTCATCTTGGGAAGATGAGTACCATGTGTGCATGAAGTGTTCCTGTTATGAATATTTACGCAAACAACAATTTATGGTGTTTTTAATATGACTAACAGCAATCTAAATTAATTTTACAGACTAGATCTAATGAGTATGACGAATTGATATGATAAGTATCAATTTGTTTTCAAACATTTAAAAATAGGAAATTATCTTTAAAGATATTAACATGAAAGCATATATACTTTCATAATATTATATACACTGGCTGAATATAATATTATCAAGTTAAATGGAATTTGATGGAACGTTGGCTGTTAGAAAAACATCAGTAAATCAAGTAGTATATATTTATTAATATATGTCTTGTCACGTTTCAATTTATCTAAAAGAAATATAATTAATGTATAAATTGCTTAAGAAAACATTTGTCAAACAAAAACACAGCATACTTAACACACTTTAAACAGTAGTCTCTACGACTTGATCAAGCATTTCGTCTGTATTGCTTGCAGATTGAGTCCTTGCAAAATATAACCTTACTTGGCGTGACTGTTGTCTATAATGATAATAACCACAGCTTCTTCCATACAGCATAATGTATCGTGGGAACCCGTGGTTGCATGTCATAGAAAACTAAACCTTTACTCTGTTTTTCTGTGTGGGTGGCTTTTTACCCAGTAAGGTTAATTTGGCATTTATTAACTAGTTTGACCTAGATAAGGCCATAATGGATTAATTGCTAGATTATCATCCCCGACCGCTCCCTAATTTCCATGCCGCCCCAACATGAAACATGAAAATAAAAAATAAAAAATAAAATCCTCCCACCTTCCTTGTTTTTAAGAACAAAATTGGATGATTATCTAGCAATTAATTTATAATGGCCTAAAGGACAATACTGACATATACAAATTGACGTTATGTTTGTATTATATAAATATATCGTCACAGTTTGTCTGTAGATGGTAAATTTTAGAGCTATTGGCTTCTATGTTAGTATGCAGTCATATACTAAAAGCCTATGGAGTAGTTTATCTAAGCTTTTTGAATAACATTTTTCTAATAATTGTTCATTTTGAATATTCCAATTAGAGAAATTCCCTGTGAATTTTTAATTTTTTTTTCCATTTAAAAGTGTGTGTTTGTTTTTAATTTGAAATTGCATTCAATTCGAATTTCAAAGGACATTAATGTTGTTGAATGCTGTCTTTTTTAAAGAATATTTCTGAAAATCGTATTTTTAATGACATAAGTTCGTAATTGTGAAATATTAATAAACAGTCAATCAAAGATTATTCGACAAACTTTGATCGAACTGATGAATTTACAAATATACGAGGGAGGATCAGAACATTCATAGACTTTTGCCATTACTTATTTATATCAATTATGCAATGCACAATATTGTTATCGTGTTTGAAATAAATTTATATTGGACTAATTTTGAAAATTTTTAGCATGATACATCAACTATTAAAAAAAAGGCGATATTCAAACCAGAACAGTTTAATACGTCGAGGCAAATTGATGACGTCTTCGCCGGAACTGACGTCAATATTATGAACAGGTGCTTTCATATCGCATTGATTGAATCGCTCTTTCTTAAAATACTCTCCTCCGCGGTCTATACATTTTTGTCACCGTTTACACCATTTAAAGAACATGTCAACGAAATCCAAAGATGGTATGCTGGACACAATATTCTGTTAAGCACATTCTAGTTCCAATGTCTTCAAATCACGCTTTTTTAATGACTGGTTTCTGGCCATCTCAAAACAAAGGATCCCTAGAAACATAAGTTTCACCGTACACACTCTAAAGATGTTTCCCTGTTTGAATAGGACTGTATAACCAAACAAAGAACAGAACTTTATGGAACTGCGATATTCTTCGTACTTCCATTTCTGTTTACTTTATCGAACAATATATTGAATGTGGAGTAAGAGTCTTGTAAATTCGAACCGTCTGCCAGACGAAGAGTGCATTTAGACTAAAACACCTGAAGATAAATTAACAATAATTGAACATGCAAAATTGTGCATCTATATATATGTACCATAATATTGTCTGGTTATTACACATTTAAAACCAGTTGGTTCATTCATTGGTTTAGACTATTGCTCAGTGTACTTGTTGTACATATTTATAGCTAAATAACTAATATATCTCCTGATTTAATATTAAAAACTGATGGAAAACCTTTTGACATTTACCAAAACATACTTGAATATGTAAACATCTGTTGCAACTATAGTTATAAAACGTGACAGATCTATCATTGGATTTGAAAACAAGAGACCAATCTTAGTTCAATGGTAGGTGAACTGTTAACTACCACATGTAGTTAATGTGGAAAGTTGGCATCCATCCTCTTCTGAACTTTTGCATCTGTCGTCATAACATTAACACGGTTGTTAACGGTTTGCATTTACATCGATACTATTTTCAACTTTTTTCATTAAATGTGTGTATTTATAGTTTTTGTTGTGTTGAACGGTATGATATGCTCAGTAGTTATTTAATTGTGTTTTCTTACCCGAAAAAAATGTTAATTTTCTTTATTCATAACTGTATGTTTTTATCGTTTACCATTTCCCCAGCTTCAACACGCATCCAGAGTACTTTAGAACACTCAATTTCTTCTTGGGTATCTGCTTCTGCCACCTCTCTCAGAGTAAGTGTAGCATGTTAAAAGAGTGTGTTTAATTGTAATATTCACATAGTTACAAGAAAGACACCCTTCCAATACACACAAGTAAAGCAAATTGGCGTAAATAATTGTGTGAAGAAATCTCAGTAGACAATCAATATTAAGATATAAATGCATTGTGGTCTCTGAAGTCATCTATATGCACCAACTTTATTTGTATCTTAAACTGAGCTAACCTTAAACTAATAATTATCTCTGCTCATGCCGAGTATACTAATGAAGACCTTTATATACTGAAAGAGCCATGCAATTAACTCTTGATCATATTGACATACTCCTTTATCTCTGGCATGAGTGTCTCATAACCTGTCTTATGCAAACCAATTCGCCTCGTCATACCAATTTGATATGCCGTTATGAACCACAAAATATTTTCGAAAACGCTAGAAAGTGTTTGGCAACTCACACAAGGACAAGTGGTCATTGTTATCGATTTTACATTAAGGAGATCTGCAACTGAACATATGGAAACCTTCATTTTAATCGTGAATATGTATTTGTTGAAATCATGATGATTTCAAAAGTCATATACATCTAGATTAAAATTCATTTGATATAATTCTTAATGAAGGATGCGACTACGTTCTAAAAAAGAAGATTAGATCGCCCAAAGTTATATTTGAAAAACACGCACATGTATAATATAGATTGGTGCGAACTGCATCTAGAATTAACCACATGAGTTTGACTACATTATTTGATCAATAACAATGTATGGTTCTCTGTTATAATTCATAACTAGATGATCGAATTATATTGAAATAGATCCTTGATATAATAACATTAATCGGCAACATAATAACAATTACATGAATTATCTTGTCTAATTCAAATTAAATGTTTTGATTAAACTTGTTTGCAATCAAATCCCTTGTGTATCTCGACAAGAGGAACACTTTTAAAATCTGGAATTAATAGGAAATATGATACGACCTTCAAACGGATGTAAACTAACCGTCCTGACAAGTAACATTAATATATTGATGGGAAGCCCGCCCGTCGATAGCTTTTGATAAATAATATAATGTGGTTTGCATTTATTTTCTAAACAGCTTATTTGGCTCCAGTGGCTGCCTTCTTGACAATATCCGATCATAAAGTGTAACCAAGTAGCGAATGTTTATGTTTCTCTTGTGAAACGATTGACTGGTGTGAGGCTGTCAATTACAAACAAGGAGGAAACATTCATTATGCAGTGATAACGGAGCCGGTAATCCATTGTTATAGTCGTGTCTGTCTGAACTAAGATTTATGTTTTAACATTCCGCTGTGGATCATAAATACAAAATGAAAATATTAAAAATAAAAATATGAACAAAATATTTTAATTGAAGCAAAACAGTTCAGATAAGGCGTATCTTGCAAATAAAACATTACGGATTTATCTATACGAACAAGTTCATACAGAACTTTCCTCTTAAAACAAACATTACATACATGTATAGGTATAGACAGATCAGTGCAAATAAGGGGCGTCTCTAAGTATAAACATTACATATAAACCACAAAGTCGTGATAAAAGTTTTCTGTTCTCTTTAAGAGACAATATCAGGGGAAAAAAACGATATAAATGTCTTAAAGATTAATTTTAAAATGGATAAAAAAACATCTTATATCACCAATATATAAAATCCGCACGGTTGGAAAGTAAAATCCACCAAACCGTGAAAAAATCGATATAAAAACCAATATAATAAACTTAAAATCCCCATTCTAAAAATAGACTGCACTTAAATACTTATTGACGACCTTCACGTTGTCATTCGGACTTTTTCTAAGATGAAACAATTTTTATTACGTGTAAAATAAAATCACGAAACCCATTTAAAACCTCATAAAATATATTGCATTTTTAAGCAGGGAATTCATTTTAGTCCAACCTAGGCGCGTAGCCCAAGTTAGGAAATCCGTTTTCAATATATCATTTTGGCATGTTTAAATATAAATATCGTCTTGGCAATACGGTGTCAG
This sequence comes from Panopea generosa, assembly GCA_029582155.1. NCBI lineage: Eukaryota > Metazoa > Mollusca > Bivalvia > Adapedonta > Hiatellidae > Panopea > Panopea generosa. The sequence goes on along the minus strand of CM055895.1, from coordinate 14,352,891 downwards.
TAAACATATACAGACACGACTTAATGTGCAAAAAATATTAAAAAAATATTTATAGGCAGTTTTAAAAGATCATGATAAATTCCATTTAAAGCCAATCCGGAACCGATTACCTTAGGCGGTAGCGCGTCTGAATATCAATCAGGGGGTCGCAAGTTCGAATAACCGGCTACAGCCTCCGTAATGAATAATATAGGATATTGTGTCTCATTATCAATTTTCTCTCACCACTGATTCAAGTTGGAAAGTTGTCAGTAATTTGCGGAGATGGATGTGACGGAGTACTAGTAAACCTTTTAAGATCCCAGGAAAGAGTCGTTAGGCTAATTGATCGTCTGTTAGCCCTCGATGGCATAAAATGGCGTTAAACATTCAGTCAATCAATCTTAAAGCAAACATTGAAAATAACCAAAAAGCCGAGGGAATTGAACTATCTGAAAGTAGAAATTACAGATACAATGTAAGACAGTGTTAATCATATTTTCCAGACATTTGGTTCATATTAAAGTACACGAACCCTTAGGTCTAAAGCAAACAATAGAAAATGCAGACAATAATGTATCTGTTTAAGGAAACATTACAGATAATGAAATTTTCTTAAATTGTTGAATTCCTTTCTTCGTCATGTTTACGAGTTTTCTTCTACTCATCTAAAATGAGATTTGAATACATAGACACACATAATTAACTAAGTCATAATGTTCTTAAAATTGTTGTAAGTAATAGTATCTATCACTAAGACAGAATGTGTATACTATGATCATCTTAGGAAGTTGAAGATGAGTACCATTTACGCATGACATGTTACTATTGTGAATAGCACTATTTTCATTATGCGTATCAATTTAAATTCATTTTACAGATGGATGAGTTTAACGAATAATTATTTGGTATAAACTTTTAATATAGCAGACCAGAACAAGAACAAATATTTAATTAAACTGAAGCATTACAGCTTATCGTCATACAAATATATAAAATCAATACATGCGTTGAAATGAAGAATCTACATTTTGAAGATATAACATGAAAACAAACTATCATAAATACACTCTATAAATGTAATAGTTTAACTTAAATGATATTTGAGATAATGATGGTTGTAGAAAAAAAACTTGTGTAAATCAACATCTATTTATCTATTAATATATATATATATATATACAATTTATAAACCTCTTGCCACGATTTACTATATTGACTATATATATATGATATAGATATAACTAATGAATATTAAACTGCTTAAAAATCGTCAAAGCATAGCAAATGCACTTAAACACAGTATGCTTGGTATCTGCGACTCTGCGACTTGATTTTGCTTTGGATCTGTGCTGCTTGTTAATTGTAAAAAATGAGTTTTTGCAAAATATAATCTTACTTGGCATGACATTGTCTATTATAATGATATTAACCGCAGCTTCTCCCATAGAACATAATGTAATGCGAGGAGCCATGCGTGCATGTCATAGCAATCTAAACTTTCATTCTATTTTTTTCTGCGTGGATGGCATATAACCAAAGGGTAATTTGGCAATATATTATTTACCAGTATAATTTAGATGAAGGACAGGACTGACATTATTATACAAATTAACTTCATGTCTGCAGTATATATATTTCTCCTCGTAGTTTTTAAAATGTGCTATATGTCACTATTTTAGTATATGTATTCATAAACAACGAGCCTATCTATTGTGCATTCCTTTACGCTTAGAAAACAATAATTGTCCAACAATTTTCCATTTAGAAGTTTTCAAATTGGCAAAAACATTCGTGAAATTTCTAAATTATTTACCATTTAGAAGTTTTCAAATCGGCAAAAAAAAACTCGTGAAATTCCTAAATCATTTTTCCATTTGGGAGTTGTTTTATTTTTCAGTTTTAAACAATTTTAAATTACTTTCTATTCGAATTCAAGGGACAAACGTTTATACTGTTAAATGTTGACTTACTTGACTCTATTTCTGAAAATTACATGTAGAACATGTAGAGAACCTTAATTCCATTTCTATTTTAGAAAGGGGCATCACTGTAGTTTATTGTTGAAAGGCGTCATCTCTCTTATGTACGTGGATACACATGACAAAAATGTTACAATTGTATAGTTAGCATCCGCTTTTATCGGAATAATAAATAGTTTGATTTATTTTTTATATGGTTTAACGCCATTTTCAACAGAATTCGGGTTATATTTGGCATGTCCAGTTTCACTGGTAGAGGAAACCTCAGAATGAATCTAAGTAGAACCACCGTCCTTCCGCAAGAAACTGGCAAACTTTCTCACATAAAGGACTTTGGAGCAAGCGGGACGCGAATATACAATTTTAGCAGTGAAAGGTATGTGATCTTGAGGTGGCGTTTAAAACTACTCGGCCACGGAGGTCCCGATGTATTTTTATGAAGTTTTACTCACGTTTTTGCTGTAAATGACAGCGTTGTTAGTTTGTGGTGTCATAGGGAGAAATCTGAAGCACATCCGGCTACGACTGCGAACTTTATTCTTCCGCGTTCTGTTTTGAATGTTTGATCATCAATACACGCCTAACCTGGATATTATTGGGAATAAATGATCGTGAATAAATTCTTAAATATACGTGTGTAAAAAAACATTATGCACAATAATTACTTCCTGCATTTCATTTACATTACTTAAGATTGGCCTTTGAAATAATGAATAAAATAAGACCGCGGGATACGGTGAAAGAAAACGGAATAGAATTTACGTCGGCATTATGTACCGAAATATAAGCGTTCTGAAAATGTCAATGCATTAACAGTTGTTTACTTCTAAGCACTTAAGTTAAAATTTATGTGACATCACTAGTTAAAACTTGTGTGACATCACTAGTTAAAACTTGTGTGACATCACTAGTATAACATTTTATAAAACTGTTGGTGAATTGCCATGGAGTGGTTGCTGGAGATTGTTATCTTGATAAGTAGATACATTCAAAGATATTAGAATTTCAACATTGTCGGCTTATACTTCATATAGCGAACTATCCTCGATTATAAGATTCTTACATGGGTTTGATGTTTACATTGAACATTCCGTCCCGAGGGATAACTGTTTTGGCAGGAACTCGGTTCTATCCGAACCAAAAAAAGCCACAAAAGATTCTTTTTCTTGTATACCAAACATTTTGAATGCTTATTTAATTTTATTGATTATTATAGATTTTACAGTGGCAGTTTATACTACGTTTAATCATATAACGTAATAATGTTATACGTTTTGTCATCTAGATGGTTCCAACGAAACAGCGCCATAATTTCATCTCGGCTTGAGGATGAGATAGAGATATCTTACCCCTTATAATTTGCAGATATTCTTATGACAAATGCAAGAAATGTCCGATACTCCCTCGTAGTATAAAAATGATGAGCTCGTAGTTTATTTAGCTCTAGAAAGTTATTGTCTCGAGTCGCGTTATTAAACGTTATTTCCTTCTTAATTGATGATGTGCTTGGTGTGATGTACGTGTTAAATAAATGTCAGCTCTGCCTAGATCTTTGTGGAATCGGTATGTTACGGTCATCCCCATCGAAATGTGATCATATTCAAATTGAAAAATAAAATATCAATTTGAAAGACGAAACAAAATACTAAAAGCATAACGTCAACAAGAAATGGACAATCAGGTGGTATTAGACAATTTACAGGAGTAATTTACACTAATAACCAGAGTACTGCCGTGTCCATTGCTAGAATGGTCGCAAAACGATAAACACCGTCTTTATATTAAATACAAATAAGTTATTAGAATAAATAACTATATGAAAGCTAGAAATGTATGATTTTGTTTTATTGAAAAAGGTCAATGAATCTTAATTGTTTTCTGCTACATACAACACATATTCATAACGAACAGAAATGGTCAGCAGACCAGCACATATATATTACATCCATATCTGGTTCTTATACGTTTTTAAGCTAGTTGGTTTATTAACTGGATTAGGCTATTGCTTAGTGATGTAACCAATATTCATTGTAGATATGTATATTGAAAAAACTACTTTATCTCATGAATTGCTAAAGAAAACTGATGAGACACCTTTTGAAACTGAATTTCTTCCACTTTCCTCCGCAATAATCTACCACACTCCATTTCAACTTCGATATCTGCTTCTACCATTTCTATCAGAGTAAGTGTTGCTATGTTAAACTATTGTTTATGTCTGTACTGTTCATATTTACAATAAAGACATCCTTAGAAAACACACAAGTAAAGCAATGGCAAACAATACGTAAATTTGTAGAGTAAAATTGAATGAAGAAATCTCAGCAGACGATCAGTGTTATGATGTGAATGGAATTTGGTCTCTGAAGTTATCTATATGCACCAAAATTGTTTGTATCTTAAACTGGGCCAACCTTAAACGAATATTAAGCTCTGTTCATGCCAGGGATACTAATGAAGACCTTTATATACTGTATATAGAAACACCGGCTAAAATCAGAGCCACATTATCAAACCATTGATCATATTGACGTAATCTTTATTGAAACAGCTTAACATACATATTCCAAAACTGTATATATCACTTGCAATAGATTGAAAATGTGGCTTTGAAATTCAACCAACGTTTCTTTATACTTCTGTATACACTAAAGATAATAAGTGTCGTATATATTGTTAAAGATGAATACGTTCATTTTATTGATTCTTCTTTATTTTAGCTGGTTGCGAGTTTTTTTAATTGGTATGCATTAATATCCTGGTAAGAATGTACTTACTAGATGTTGTTTATGATAGGTCATCGGCTTAAGTCTGTCATCGACTCCGCAATCGCTGGCATCAGGGACCCACAATCTGTCTTATACAAAACAATTCACCACGACATATCAATTTGATATGCCGTCTTATGTAACCGTTTGTACGCAAATTTGTAAATTATAAATATGAACCATACAATGTTTTAGAAAACGCTCAAGAAAAATACACCGTTTAGAAACACTAAACAAGGAATAATAGTAATGGTTATTGATATTTCTACAGTAACCCTAATGTTTCATTATCAAATCAAAACGTTTACACAAATGTGAAAATCTGCACATAAACATATTTGACTAAGTTTTAAAAAATATATATAATCACTAGAAACTCTTTATTTTTATACGAATCTTTATTTGTAATATTTTTAATTTATAAAATTTCAAAAGTCATATACATTTAGATTAACATTTATTTGATATAAATCTTAATAAAGGAACTACTTCGTTCTAAGACAGAACATGCTCAGTTGATAAGACCGCTTGATTGGCTCTAAAAACATTTGAAAACACGTATCATACATATATTTGAGAACGATATCTAGAACTAACTGTATGCATGTTTCGTTTTCACGTGAATTCTTTGATCAATAAAAGTGAATCGTTTTCTTTGATAATTCAGAACTCAATGAAAAGAAGTGATATGATCGAAATATATTGCACTGCTCTGAAAATAAATGATTAGCAGTTATATTATAATATATGAGTCATCTGATCTAACTGAAATGAAACATTTTGATTTAACGTGTTTTCAATCAAATCCCCTGTGTGTTCTGGTAATTGGAACACTTTCAAAATCTGATATGATAGGAATATCATACAACCTTCAAACTAGTGTTAACTAACTGATTGCACAAGCAATATTCATATATTAATTAAGAAGTCTGTCAGCCAGTTGATAATTTAAGCTTTAAATAGATATTATACTGTGGTATGCATTTATTTCCTAAGCAGCTTATTGATCATAAATTGTAACTAAGAAGCAAATGTTTATGCTTCTCTTGAAAAACGGTGAAGTTGTTTGGGACACTCAATTGCAAACGAGGAGAAAACAAAGCTATTTAGTAGTGATAAGGGAGGCGGAAATCCATTCGTCTAGTCTTATCTGTCTGAACTAAGATTTGTATTTTAACGTTTCGCTGAAGATACTAGACAGGAAATGAAAACATAAAACATAAAGATATGAAAATAATGATTTTAATGGAAGCAATCAAAATACGGGGCCTCTCTAATTGCATAACATTACATATACATAACTAAGTCCAGATAAAAGTCTTCTGTTCTCTTGAAGCAAACATTGAATTTAACCAAATTGACATATGAAAGAAGAAATAAGATAAAATGTCTTTGAATTTTTATTAGAAAATATAAATGATAAACATATTTTTGAAACTTTGGTTTATATTCAAAGTACATGGAATTTCAGTTCTAAGGAAAACATTGAATACAAAAAACATATCCAGCCATTAAGGAAACATTAAAGACAGCCTGAGTTGTTCTTCCTTCGCTATAATAATTAGTTTCGCCCGTCTCATCTAATTACTTTTTTTATATCATAAAAACCTGAAAGCTCGAAATGTGAGGTTTTGCTTAATCAGAACGAGTTTAATAAGTTAAAGAAACGTATACATCAAAATTGTTTTCTGTTAGCAAACCAATTGTCCAATTGTCAAGCAAAACAATAGTTGTGTCAATTTGTACTTTAAACATAAGCGTAAACACAAATCGTAATATTGGTATATTCCATGTGGTGAAAACATTGATAATATTCTATGTACACTCAATAAATGAAATATAATTAACAAGACTGGCTGTAGAATTTTCTTTTATATAAAAAAATGTACTTGTATTTATCTATTAAAGTATGTTTTTTATATTTCAAACACTGTTGTCAGTTTTCACTAAATATGACATAAATGTAAATAATGTAGTATGAGCTAGAGGCCGAGATAGCGTAATGACCATTTGTCAAACAAAAACGAACTTTCTCAAAACACCTAAATGCAGTACTGTCAGTGTCTGCGACTTTAATTAGCATTACAATTGCACTGCTTACAAATTGTCAGAAAATGAGTTCTTACAAAGTATAATCTTACTTAGCGTGACATTCGTCTATTATGATAATTACTGCATCTTCGTTCATATAACGTTGGTAACCATGCTTGCGTGTCATAGCAAACTAAACTGTCACTCCAGTTTTCATGTATATGTCATTTTACCCAGGGTTAATTTGGAAATATATTATTTACCAGTAATATTTAAATAAAGGACATGCCCGATATTTAAATTAACTAGATGTCTGCAGTATATATATATATATATATATATATGTGTATATTTCTCCTCTTAATTTTTAAAATGAGCTATTGGCCACTATGTAAGTATATGCATTCATATATTCACTGTACGTTTATTTAAGCTTTTTAAACAATAATTGTCTTATATCTCTCCATTAAGAATTTTCCAAATTAGAACCAAAATTTCATTTCTATTTTAGAAAGTGGCATAACAGTTGTTAATCTTTTAAATGTAATTTTTTATGAAGTTTTACTCACAGTTTAAGTGTTAATGCCAGCATTAATAGTAAATAGTGTTATCAAGGAAATTTTTAGCACCAAGGTTGTTTTTAGGTCTTATTTAGACGTGTGTAAAAAAGCATTATGCACAATATTACCTATTAGCGTCTCATTTACATAAGTGTGAATATACCAATATAAGTGTAAATATACCAATATAAGTGTGAATATACCAGTTTAAGTTAAATATAGAATATAATTGTAAATATACCAATGTAAGTGTGAATATACCAATTTAAGTGTAAATATACCAATATAAGTGTGAATATACCAATACATCAACAGCTCTGTTCTCCAATTAAAACTGGTGTGGCGTCACTAGTTTTATATTACGGTTGATGATTTTTTAGTAATACGTAGGCTGCGTTTCACAAAAAAAAACTTACGATAAAAATCGCCGTAAGTCAATCTGACAATTACATCTTGTTTGTTTAACTTTTGATCGACATTTAGAATGATTGTATTTCAACAAAATATTTAATTTTCTACATGGTTTTTGCAATTGTGGATTCATTTTGATTGGTTTTAAAAATACTATGAATAAGTGTTGGTTTACGTTTACGATGATTTTTGTCGTAATTATTTTTGTGAAACGCAACCCTAGACATTATCATCTTGCTATGTATATGCGTTAAAATATGTTACGATTGACTGGATGTGTCATTTAATTCCGTCTTTTACATTTGCTGACATAACCTCTTATAAACGCTCCCATCCTCATCATTTTTATATGAGAAATCAAAAATGTAAAACAATGAAAAATACAAACTGTCATAGTTTGAGGTAATATTAATGTGTGTTGTTTGTGAATGAATTATCAATCATTATTGTTTGCTACACAATTTTGATTTTCTCGAATACAAATAAACATTCCCACCTATGAAAAATTTACCCCTCGGGGGTGTTTATTCTGTGGGGATGAACCTTGTGTTTATTAAACTATAGCATATTGATATCTTGAGTCGCATTATCAAATGTTTCATTCTCATCCATGATGTGCTTGTTGCGCGTGTTGAATAAATGTCAGCTCTGTCGAGTGTTTTGTAGAAACGATGTTTTACTGTCAACCCCGTTTAAGTATGACCATTTTCATTACTATAGGTTCATCAAGTCAACCCAACGGTAAAATTAACAATCAATTTATTAAAAGAGTTTTTTGTTTTTTTAAATATATGTCTGTTCCCAAAACATTTGAAAGATGAAAAAAAGGATATTTTCAACAAGAAATGACTACTCAAGTGACAATGCACATTGAATTATTTGTAGGATTTTATAACTGGTCATTTTACATAATTCATTTAACGTAAGATTTAGTTAGAGCTAGATCTATCTTTAAATGTTCATGATTGTCTAATAATAATGATCAGTATTTGAAAACTTAGTTGACAAACTTTACCGATTTACTGTAGTACACATTTAACCAATGCATTGTGGTGCTTAATCTCAACTAGATTATTGGCGCGTCCACCATTGCTAGAATGGTTATAACACCAAATATAAACACCAGCTTCTTTTCAAAATGCAAAAAGGTTACTAAGATAAGATTATATATGAAAACTCGATATGTACGATTTTGTTTTGTTAAAAATGAGATTGATAAATTTTAGGAACGTATACATCAAAATTATTTTCTTCTAGCAAACCAAGTGTCAAGCTAAACAAAAAAGAGAATCAATTTGGTACTTTAAACATAGGTGAATATCCCACAATACATTACATAATTTATCTTTATATAGCTGTCTGCTAAATAAATATATATCAGTTGTGGTAGACAACGAATGGTGACTTCCGAGTAAAATGCAATATTTTATGAAATTTGTGTAATATTCTACTTAGTAAAAACTAAATTTCCTACTTGTGTCTAGGCTGATAATGGCGTAACATGTTTTAACTCTACACATAAGCTGACTTAATTCTGAATTGCACGCAGTATGTTTTCATAAAATTGGAAATTACTTTGCCTCATTTACAAAAAAATTAAACTATAGATTTTTACGAACAAATCATAAATAATTGCATCGTTTAACGGTCTGTGAGATAAGTGTTAATTAAACTGACATGACAACATCTCATAACACCTTCTGTTATGATAACGAGCCTTGGTTAAGCGACCTCCAGTAACGCTATAATTAGTCGGCCGGTGTAACATTGAATTGTGACCCCGTTGAAATATGAAACCAAGGCTAACTTTTCAAAGTTGAAAATTGTACCGGGTCACATTTCAACATTAAATTCTGATCAAAACAGTCATTGAAAACTGATCATTGTTAAATTGTTAAATTTTGATCAGACATATGTTCCTTTTTTAATGGTTTGTTAAATATTAGCAAAACATCACATGACTGATGTCATATGTTGCAACAATTAAACCTAAGCCCTGGTAAGCTTTGTTACGATCGATTCTATGAATACAAAACGTTACTATAGCAGTAAGTGATTATAACAAAAAACAACAATTCCTTTTCAAACCGACATTTACAAAATCCATGCAAATCCATGCGAACCCAGGAGCGAAGCTTACCACAGGCACGTGCCTACTTTTTTTCTGAGAAATCGGAAAAAGAAAAATACAAAAAATGCAATAAAAATAGGATATTTAACATCATTACCAAAGTATAAATGTTTTTGTGATGGATCTGTACAATCTGTTAATTTCCGCAATGTTCATGAGTTGATGCCGTCATATAAACATTCGATCGATCACATAAAAGTTTACCCGGCGCTTTATTATAAAATTTGTTAACAGATCCTGGTCCGCCCTCTAACACATTCAACTCATTACGTCACACTGAAGTGAGTGTAACGACGATAGCTCGGCGAAGGAGATTGAGTCTGGCCATCATGGCCGAAAATCGGTCTTCCTATCCAGACATTGGATATCTCAGTTTTCATTTAATAGAGGCGGTGTGTTCCATATTCTTATTATATTATAAATCATCTGTGTAGTCTAGAATCATTGTAATTTTGCTTTATGCTGAATAAAAATTTGTATGACCATTATCGATAAGCAATTATATTTAAAGTTATATTAAAATTGAGCTCAAAGCAGGAAATGGTAATTAGAGATAAGTCAGATATTGGCACACTCTGAGTGACACCTCGGTGGGAAAGTAATTATTAATCAATTATGTCCAATTACAATAAGAGCCCACAGGCATAATTGATAATACGACAATACACACTTGTCTATGGCATACACTATAATTATGAATAAGGTAATGTACTCGTAAACAGTCAAAACATCACAATATATCGAATCCAGACATTACATTTTAAATATTTCAATTCAGTAAATATAGTTAAAAAACAGTCATTGAATTGAATTCAAGGTAAGTTTTCTAAGCATACACGTCTCAAAAATATATCTTGATGTATTACGCACTAGTCTTTTTTATATAAAGTTATTAACAATGGAAAATGATATATATTTTAAATACTTAGTTCTTGCTGTTCTATATTTGGGACAACATAAAAGAAAATGATACTTTGATTCAACAACATTTAAGGAAGATAATTTACAAATTCGATTCTTTCTTTCTACATGTGTATAATAGCATCGTTTATTATTTTGAAAGTTACATTGTTCATTTATACTAAATTGAAATCAGTTGCTTCATGATCTTGGTCCAGACCATAATGGAACTCTCTTGAGAAATCACCGATAGAGGAACCTCAAAATATAAAGATTTCTAAAGTAAATACGTAAACATGTTAAATCTTTGTGATTATTTTCGTTTGAAATAAAGTCTAAGTAATCTTCATATGTAAAACCTACTTTCAATTTATTGTAATATTGTAGTTTCAACACACTCTGTAAGTTTCGGCATAGTCTGAACAGATGCAGTCCAAGTTTGCACGTATTTGGCTTCTTAGTCTCTGTTTAAATAAGATAGAATAATTTACATTTGGATTGAAATTTAGCCATATGTCTCCAAATATTAAGTTATTTAAGAACGATGCCATATATTTGGCAACATTTATTATTTTGAATGTTACATTGTTCATTAAAAGATTTATACAAAATTGAAATCAGTTGCTTCATAGTCTTAGTCCGGTACATAATGGAACGCTCTTTAGAAATCACAGATATAGGATCCTCAAAAAATAAAGATGCCATTACCTGATTACAACTTAAGAGTTTGGTACATTGGAAAGAGAGTTATATAGAAAAGAGAAATATATATATATTATCTTAACAAGGGAGGATGTTATATTATTGTAGTTGGATATTTTTGTATTATATAAAAAATACGAATTGGTTTATTTTTGTAAAGATGCAGTTAAAAAGATATGCCAATATCAAAGGTATCAATTTAAGGAGATGTGATAGCAGGATAATTAACCATGGACTTTGTGTCATTCATAAATGTTAGGTCGTGTTATTGGTAAGATATGTGCATGTTTAATGTAGAGTTAGTAAATAAGTATTGTTTATATGTCTCTTCAGGTTTGTCATATAATGTTGGTGATGATATAGCATTGTACGAATTAAAACAGAACAGAAATTTTATTTAGACTTGAGCATCGTAGCTCATCGTCATATACAAACCTTTTTAATGCATGCAATCAGATTTCTACAATATAAAAATCTAGTAAAATAGTATTCGTCGAGCATTATTGGTATATAAATAATGATATTTTTAATTAACATATCTATGTAATATCAGTATGTGAATTGTTAAACGTAACTTATCAGATTGTATCTGCATTTAAAAGCTTTTGTCCAAAATGATGCTAATTATGTTGACAACGATTTTCTGTTTGTATTGAATAAATCTATATACTTGACCATACTTGGTCGTCCGGTGTAATATGTTTGTATATATTCATTTCTTATTTGATTGTAGATTAAACAAACAATGATAAAATCCATGTAGGTCCTTGATGAAGTGATTACAAACAAACTAAAATCGTTATGTAAGGGTATGGAATATTTCACACTGTTCATGAAATGTTCTGTAATGACGAGTTGGTCGACAACGCTATAAAGTTAATCCTGAAGTGCAGACTATATATCTGGTTAATTCAGAATCATCCTGTACAAAGTAACATAGATGTTGATCGTGTAATCGCCGTGTTGCGTCATGCAAATGCAGAAAACTAGATTTTCTAAAATGACTTTTCACATTGCGGCACATATGAACACTCCTCATCAGTACTGTATTGGTGAATTAGTGGTCCAGTGGTTAAGGTATTGGACGTGAACTCAGGGGTTCATTCATCTGCTCCTCCAACTAAAAATACTTATCTGTCTTTCGGATGGGACTTTAACAAATATCCACGTCCCATGTATCGATGCTTAACATCGGGCATGTAAAAGAACCAGGGACGCCACAGAAGTGTCTTCTGTATCTCTGCACTTTCCTTCAAAAATCGAAAATTACTAATACACTTCTAGAGGCGTCGCCCATATGGGAAACCAATGGCGACAATAAATAAAATTATCATCATCAATGTATGTGCATACATATATACTAGTAATCATGTCAATTTATGCGTATCTAAGTGATAAACACCTGTTGTTTGACAATAGTATTCACTTGAAACCATGAAACTGAAGGCTACTTCATTTTTCCCTTTATTAAAGTGAACAAACCATTCCGATACCAAACGGGTTATCACCATTGAAACAACGTATCTATAGCATACCGGTCATTTTTTATATATATCGTTTATCAACATTGTTCGGTTATAATTCACACTTTACATTCACGAGAACATTCAAATTTATAATAGCAGTTTTCAATATTGAAAAGTGATCCTGTCAACCATTCGGTCAGTTTCAAATTGTTGTGATCAGAAATTAACGAGGTTCAATTTTTCACATGTGGTTAGGTCCTTAAATAACGGTCGGGGTCAGTTTTCAATGTTAAAAATTTATCACTCCTCCGTTGAAAAGTGACCCATGGGTTCATTTTTCAACGGAATCAAAATTTAATGTTACACCGGCAACTATATTATTTCCAAAATATATACAGCAATTGTTACTTTTGCGACAATAGTTTTTTCAAGACAGGCATACTCAAGCCAGTTTGCATCAATGCTGTATAGGTTTTCAGTCATACAATGGTATGCAACCTTTTTTTTCTTGTGACAGTTGGTTCTTACTTGTTTAACAAACCGTGATGTATATATAAATAAAAACAACACCAACACTACGGTTGTTTGTTAATTGAACTGTGAAAAGCAAAATCTTCATATCACAGCAAGCAAATTTAAACATTTTTCATTGTTAAACAGGAAAGCTATTTTCTTTATAAAATTTTATACCGCATGTTGAGTAGAAGCCTTGAAAATACAAACAGACGAAGTGTGCATTTTGACTAAAATAATTACAGTTAAATTAACAGTAACTGAACATGCATAGCAGTGCATCTTCATACATTTGTTCGTGATGGATTCATTTACATGCATTATATAATCACAATATATACAAATGACCATCACATATTACTATATTATATATATTACTTCCATATCTGGGTCTTATACGTTTTTAAACCAGTTGGTTCATTAAATGGTTTAGGCTAAACTCAGTGATATTGGCAATACTTATTGTAAACCTGTATGATTAAAAAGGTATTGTCTTCAGGAAACTGTTGTAAAACCTTCTGAAATATAGTATTATAAATGGTTTGCCTTGATATTGATACCCATTTTTATTCCTATTTTCTTTCATTTGTGTGTATTGATGTTTTTTTTTGTATTGTACAATATGATAATTTTTATGCTCAGTAGTTTCTTATTTGTTTTTCTTGCCCGAGTATTTGTTTTCTTATGTATATTGATATCAATGATTATTGTATTATTGTCCAACTCAATTTCTAATTGCACCAGCTGTCATTTAAATCAAAACAGTTATACAACTGTGATGATCTGAACATAAACATAACTTTCATAAAGTTTTTAAAAAATTAACATACCCAACAGGAACACTCTTATTTTTATATGAATATATGAATTAAAATGTATTTGATACGCATCTAAATAAAAGGTGATATATCGTTCTGTTCTAAGAATGAAGATGCTAAGTTGATACGACAAAATAATATTTGAAAACCACGTATCATACACATATGTGCAAACAGTATCTAGAAATAATCGAATGCATGTTTTGTAATCGCGTGAATTTTTTTATCAATAACAATGTCTCGCTCTCTTATACAATTCAAAGCTAGATGAAACGAAGTCATATGATCGAAATATATTACAATGCAATCGATATAAATAACTATCAGCGAACTAAAAACAATACATGACATAATAACAATGATATGAATTATCCGGTCTAATTGAAACGAAATATTTTGATTAAACGTGTTTCCAAGCAAATCTGCTGTGTGTAATGGTAAGAGGAACACAAAATCTGGAATATATAGGAATATCATACAACCGACTTACGACTGTTAACTAACCAATCGCACAAGCAACAAGCAACAGTCAAATATTGATGAAAAGTAGGTCAGCCCGTCGATAATATGAGCGTTTGATAGCTATTATACTATGGTATGTATTTCTTTCATAAGCAGCTTATTTGGGTTCCAGAGGCTGCCTTCTTGACAATATCCGATCATCGATCATAAATTGTCAGAAGCGAATATTTTTGTTTCTCTTGTGAAATGACGAACTTGTGTGAGGCATTAAATTACAAAAAAGGAGAAGACATATTCATTTGGTAGTGATGATGGAGGCGGTGATCTCTTCATGTTATTGAACCTGTCTGAACTAAGATTTGTATTTTTAATACTTCGCTGTAGCTGTTAGATAGAAAATGAAAACATTGAACATATACATACATAAAGAACATTTATTGTAGAAGATAAAAATGTCTTCACTAACGTACCTTTATAAGTTTGGCGGTAATGTTGTTAATATAATGTTGGTTGCTCACGGCAGAGGTGGCGAGTTCGATCCTGGATTTGATCACATGGCCTCTCAGAAACAAAAACTTTATACTGGATAAAAGAACATGTAAAGTAAGATCATGTCCTGTTTAAATTTCTCTCGAATCCGATTCAGAGCTTTATTACATACATGCAGCTTAAATCCGCCCTGAGTTCCCCACCTGGGCCTCACATAATGTTTGGAATCTTGTCTGTAGGTTTTTTATGGGTTTAAGGATATTTTGCCAGTTTGCAAAGAAACGACAATCAGTATGACAGTGGTACAGAGTGTAGCAAAATGTGTTCTTTCCGGATTTGATGACGAGTTTGACTGTAAAAGACAGGGCAAAAAAAACTGTTGTTTTTGGGAGAGACAATTGAAAATAGATCCCATTTACTGACGGCGTGCTTTATGTTATTCACGTATTAGAGGTTGTTTTGTTTGGATGTTATCAAATTCACAAGTGCGTAGCTTAAGATAATAAAATATAACAATAAATGAATGATGATAAATCGAAATGAATAATTATACAGATGAACTATTAATATTGTAATGCAACGGATCGTTTACTAATTATGTCATTTTAACATTAAATTAGTTTATTTGAAAATAAATAAATACATACTAACAAAAGAACACAGACTAGCTCATGAATGTTCATGATGCCGTTTTGAACACAATGGAATGATAATTTTTGTTAATTATATATTTCTTTAGTCCCTAAATTTGTATAATAATTTATTTCTAAAGATGAATCGTTAAAAAATGCGACTTATTAATAAAACAAGCTGAATAAAACTTTACATGATATCGTATTTGCAAAGATGGACATTTAAATTTACCTCACAGACAAACTGATTAACGTTTAATAAAAGGACTTGTCTTCCCATCAAGATTGGTCAGTGTTAAGAGCTAGATCAGCTACCTTCATAATATTACTGGAATGGAATCAATAGTGGCTACTTATCAGAAATATAGAAAAATGACATGTATAAATGAGATCATGAAAATGAATAATGAAATATGATAAGAGTTTACAACATGCTTGGGGTCTTTCATACTGTCATACTGTGACATTCTATACCCGTATATACGAATTTGGGATAATACTCTGAAACGTGTAAGACATTGACATTAATGTGATAAAACGTGAAGACAATTCTCTAAAAACGTGTAAGATATCGTTAGCGCGGTGTACCATATAGGTGTTAACCCACCATAAGTTTTTGTTCTTTATTCTATAGTAAATAAAAAAAGTTTGCATGCTTGTCATTCATAGAGAGACCCAAAGATAAAGTGAAACTTACATTTTATTGTTTGTCAACCCCAACACTACCAAACTATGTTGAGAAAAGTAGGGGTCATGTAGCTAGAAGAGATTTTTTTTCTGTTCAGTGTGTACATTGATGACAAATTGAAAATAGATGTCCGAAATCATGTATTAATACCGCAATTTCCAAGACACATTTTTTCACAGTTCACAATTCAAACACGATATTGCTTTCAAAATGTTCAAAATACATCAAAAATGCCTTTAAATAAAAAGAGCATTAAAATACAGAAACTACATTTTTAAAGAGGAAATAACTAGAGTTATAGCCACCATTATACCCGAATGATTAAGCATCTTCTGTTTCAATGAAGGAACTATGCCTATAAATGTGTGTTGCTGTGGTGTACAAAATATGCGTGTATACGATAATGCTTCGACGGTGCGGGGCGCTTTATACGCATGCATGCATGCAATAATGCTCTAAATCATGTAAGATATTGACGATGCGGCCAACAATATATGCGTGTATACGATAATGCTTCGACGGTGCGGTGCACTATATACGCATGCATGCACGCATGCATGCATGCAATAATGCTGTAAATCATGTAAGATATTGACGATACGGTCAACAAAATATGCGTGTATACGATAATGCTTCGACGGTGCAGTGCACTATATACGCATGCATGCATGCATGCAATAATGCTCTAAATCATGTAAGATATTGACGATGCGGCCAAAAAATATGCGTGTATACGATAATGCTTCGACGGTGCGGTGCACTATATACGCATGCATGCATGCAATAATGCTCTAAATCATGTAAGATATTGATGGTGCGACCAACAATATATGCGTGTATACGATAATGCTTCGACTGTGCGGTGCACTATATACGCATGCATGCATGCATGCAATAATGCTGTAAATCATGTAAGATATTGACGGTGCGGTCAACAATATATGCGTATATGCGATAATGCTCGAAACGTACAATATATTGTCGATACTGTGTACAATGAGTGTATGTAATAATGTTCTATTACGTGTAAGACATTGACTTTGCAGTGCACTATATACGCTTGTATACGATAATGCTCTATTACGTGTAAGACATTGACTTTGTGGTGTACTATATACTAATGTATACGATAATGATTTTATATGTGTAAGACATTGACGGTGCCGTGTACTATATACGTATGTTTACGACACTGCTCTAATACGTGTAATACATTGACAGTGCGGTGTACTATATACGTATGTATACGACAATGCTCTTATATGTGTAAGACATTGACGGTGCGGTGTACTATATACGTATGTATACGAAAATGCTCTAATGCGTGTAAGACATTGACGGTGCCGTGTACTATATACGTAAGTATACGACAATGCTCTAATACGTGTAAGACATTAACGGTGCGGTGTACTATATTTGTATGTATACAATGATGCTCTAATACGTGTAAGACATTGACGGTGCGGTGTACTATATACGTAAGTATACGACAATGCTCCAATACGTGTAAGACATTGACGGTGCGGTGTACTATATACGTATGTATACGACAATGCTCTAATATGCCGTGTACTATATACGTATGTATACGACAATGCTCTAATACGTGTAAGACATTGATAGTGCGGTGTACTATATACGCTTGTATACGACAATGCTCTAATATGCCGTGTACTATATACGTATGTATACGACAATGCTCTAATACGTGTAAGACATTGATAGTGCGGTGTACTATATACGTTTGTATACGATAATGCTCTTAAACATGTAAGACATTGACAGTGTGGTGTATTATATACGCTAGTATGCGATAATGCTCTTAAACGTGTAAGACATTGACTTTGCGGTGTACTATATACGTATGTATACGACAATGCTCTAATACGTGTAAGACATTGATAGTGCGGTGTACTATATACGTTTGTATACGATAATGCTCTTAAACATGTAAGACATTGACAGTGTGGTGTATTATATACGCTAGAATGCGATAATGCTCTTAAACGTGTAAGACATTGACTTTGCGGTGTACTGTATACGCTTGTATACGACAAGGTTCTAATACGTGTAAGACATTGACGGTGCGGTGTACTATATACGCATGTATACCAAAATGCTTTAATACGTATAAGACATTGACGGTGCGGTGTACTATAGTATATATATATACGCATGTATACGATAATGCGCTTAGAACTTTTAAGACAGTGTCGGTGTGGTGTACAATATATGTGTGTATACGATAATGCTTTAATGGTATAAAGCATTGACGGCGAGCTGTACTATATACGAATGTATGCATTAATGCTCTCAAAGACATTGACAGTGCGGTGTACTATATACGCATGTATACGATAATATCCTCAGAACGTTTAACATGCATATATAGTACGCCATACCGACAATGCACTAAAACATGTTAAAAATACCGAATTATGTATTAATGGGAAAGTATTTATTGATCATAATAATATTGTAGATTTCAAATATAATGTGTAAGTAAACAAGGTTTAAAGGTTCAGTAAACTTCCGGAACGACCAATTTTTGTTTATAATTTCTGTTCATTTTACTATTTATGTTCATAGAATATTTTTTTTATATTTTCTAATGAGATAGTACGCAAACAAAGATATAAATAAAAGATGCATTAATTTTAAAAATTGCAAACGGTTGTTTGTTTACAATTAAATGGTCTCTTTTCAATAAACTTATTCGGAATAAAACGGATAACCTCGAGTCTGTTTGGAACAGCCCGGACGGTAATTTATGCGCATATTGATATAATGTATTTCCGACCTTTTGGCGGAGGAACAGTCGGAACACAACCGAGTCATTACGGAATGTCAAACAGGTACGTCCGGTCTGCTCTTTTAAAAAATACGTCTTTTGATTGATGTTACACATTTTGTAACTTTTTTAAAAAAAATAGTCACTAAGCGTTCTATAGGAATGGTTTGAGCAATACTATAAACTAATTTAATTACAATCATTTTTGTTGTTATCAAACATCGTCATTTCGGAAGATTAATGAGGCTTTAATATATGATATATATATATGGAACAGAATACGTACCATTAAAAGAACACAGCAACCAAAACAACATAATCGCAACATGGAATTTTCATAGCACATGGTCATTCATGAATATTCATATATTCCTATCTTCATTAGATCAACAGTCAGCCATAATGGTTTCCATTCAACGTTTCAACCATTTGCCAATAACCATTATTAGTTTTATGTAGTTGCTATGTAAATATTAACAAAAGTGTGTAGGATTTACTTGTGTATATATTGTGTGTTGAAAATGTGATACGCATGTATTAATACTAAGGGCAATATTCTGAAGGCAGTAAAATACATTATTCCTTCAAATAAATATATCTCGGCCCAAATAAAAGCAAACAAAAAGGACCATGCGTATTCAGAAAATGACAAAATGACATTCATGTGCTTAAACCCGGTGCTTAATCAAATTAATGGAGAAAAAATGTCGACATCAAACACAAGATTGCTATTACCAAGTCTAATATTGATTATTTTGATTCTTGATGAACATCCCTGAAGTTTAAATTCTTCAACGGTTGACTATAATCAACCTATTTATCGTCTGTTAGCGGCCGATGGCATACAAATGACGCTAGATATTCAATCAAAATCGACCTATTTGAGATTTTGTATACAACTGACTATATGAAGATAGGGGACTGTGGAAATAGACACTTGGAAACATGAGTTGGCAGATGTATAAAGGTAATTAATAACAATATTTGTTTTACTTATTTCTTTTACTTCGATTGTGAAACACGTTATTACAAGTTTGAAATTTCAAGACGGAAGTCGTCTCGGTAGAAACCAGTATTAAGCATATGCGGGAAGAGTGTCTGGCTCAAGGACACCACACATAGCCCAGGTGAAGGATCGAACCCACTAATCTCAGATTCTCGGTCTGATGATCTGCCACTGGGTCGTGCATCATGCATATTCCATGTATTTGCATATTTTTTAATTTTAAAATAAGTTTCAAAATACTAACCGACAGACTGGTCGGTTTTTCAACATAGCTAGCTGATGCAACATAAATGACCGAATATCACGGTGATTATATTAATCACTATTTTAAAATCATTCAGAAAACTGCTATAATACTAATTTGAATATTCTTGAATGTTTCAAAATCTAAGCAGTGAACAAATGAAATGAAATTGACTGTTTAGTGAACAAAAGTTTTATCTGCAGAAAACATTTAAATCTTATACTTTTAAGGCTTGTATTTAAAAAAAACTGAGCATAAAACACCTTAGTTACGTGACGGAAATACAAATATAGTCAAGATGACTTCAGATATCCTTTGATTTCTATATCACAAAGAATAAAACCTTTCATAAACTGGGGCTTGCCACAAGGCTATGGTAGTTATGATTGGTTTCTGACGCTATCCACTTAGTAGTTAACTACCTATAAGTGCAATGTACTAATTAGTGCCACTTAGTAGTTAACTACCTATAAGTGCAAAACACTAAGTGCCACTTAGTAGTTAACTATCTATAAGTGCAAAGTACGCCTTTATAAAACCATGTTCAACATAGATTCAACTGATCTGCATTTAAAAGCGCGAGATCATGAATGTTGAGCAGAAAAGACCATGTATCGATATATATAATGTTGAAATGCTTTATACCTTAATGAAACATTATGAGTTGAATAACAGTTTATAAACCAATTTATCACAAAATTACGGTGCAGGAGTGTAATAAACCAATGACATATTTTTGATATAAATATATAAATGGCGTCAATTTGTCATGGTTAAGTGTCGTTATATTGAGACTTTACGTTATACGATGAATCACTGAAAGAAATTTGCCTGATTGATTTTCTCGTTCCTTATAGAGAAGGCCTGTTAAATCAGTGGTGAATATAAACTATTCCGAGTTATGTGATAAAACGAATCTTATATTCATGCTCATTTATTATTTATTTTATCAAACTAGTTGGGGAAAATGATAAAATGCTTGGCAGAACGCCGGATAATATATGTTTTCCAACTCGTTTCATAAATTCAATAATGAATAAGCACTCATTTAAGATCCTCTATATAAAGTGCGACTATGTTATAAGTAACACATAGTCCTTGTGTACAATAGGGACATGTGTAAACATAGCAGTTAAATTTAGTTTTTAGAAGGGGTAGATGGCGGTGCTTATTAACTTCTTTATTTATTAACCACTTTTAATAATATATATATATATTTTTTAAAAACAATTAATTTAATGCAAAGGCTTTAAACTGATGAATACACCGAACAAAACATTTAAGCGTTCATAATTAAAACATTTTTAATACATTTTATTTGAGATGTTCTCAGAAATTCTCTTTATTCAATGAAACATAATAATGCTTTCGTATTGTTAAAAATAGATTGAGAGTATTTTAAAAAAGGAAGGAGGGTAGGGGCAGTTTTGATAAAGAGAGGATAGGACGATTAGCTAGACTTCCATATGAAACACATTCTGCTGTCCAACGGGTATATGCTTATCAATGAGCTTATTAATGAACGTATACTATGTGTACAACTAAGTTGTTGTTTTATGAGACAGTGTTATATGTTAAGATTAAACTTTTAATGACAGGGTAGTATACATTTGTAAGAAGAGACTATCAAATTACAACGTTACACTAAACTATCTGCTGAAGATGAATTAACAAAGATAGTATAAAAAAATTCATTGATGATTATAAAATTTTGAAAAGGGATACTCTGATTTAAATTATGTACTGAATTTTATTAAACCTGCTCCACAGCCATCTAACGTCTTTTATATGGCAGTTGTGGCTGTAAGCAGGGGTCTATTCTGCCATAAGTTGCCTGCGGCAGCGGCATGCTTTTTGTAGGCTGTAGGTCCTCGTGCATTGTCAGTAGTGCTATGTCCATACACGTCATTACTCGCATATCAAAGAATAGTTGCCGCCGTAACTAATGGTGTTAAGAACTTGTGGCTCGGCCCTATTGTACACATTGGGGCAATAAAATATGTTTAAATCAATAAATCAATTGTTTTCTCTAAAATGGTCAAACTTTGGCAACAATTCCGTTGACATAGAACCTCAAATGACAAATAACTTAATCAACAACACAACACAAAACATATATTGTATATGGTGTCGCGGTTGGATCTCCGGCTGAATGTAATGTATAATCCATCTAATTCCACATCATCAAAATCTATACGCAAGAGATATGAAAACGCAACATAGGGTTTAGAGGGGATTTAATAGGAATGAAAAAATGTCATCAACGCGGAAGGTATCAAACTGTTCAGTAACATCTCAAGTAAACAACCATTAATACCAAAGGACAATGATTATTGCAGGATATGGATGCATATACTCGTGTTAAATATGTTGCGATTTCATATTTCTTTCTGTGGTGCGTTTTCACTTTAGTTTATATCTATAATTAAAGTATAGCTATCTACTAATATCTTTACAATACCACACACCTTTTGTAGATACATGTATGGCATATTTTATTTCATTATGGCAACACATCTGGACTGGACGGACGATTTACATATCTATATATGCATATATGTATGCATGTGCGTGTATAAGTATACGCAAACATTACGTGTATTACCAAAGCTTATGATAAAAGGCGATATCAAATCAAGAGACTTTTGTGCTACAACGACACCTATCGGAGTATTTTCAGTCAAAGGGAGCGCAATTTTCGTCTCATTCCCGTCGATCAAACGAAGGAAATTGCATTTAATACGCTTCTTCGTAATGTGCATTCAAGCAGCCATTTGTCTTTCGCAGACATATTTTGCCGTAAGGCTGTCTACAACTAAGTGATGTTTATAACATATGTTTTTGTAGGCTGCAGGTTTTTATATATTCTAAATAACTAAATTTGTATTTCAAAGAATTGTCTCTGCTTAAAATTAAAGTCTGCGACTTTGGCGATGATATATACGTGCATTTCAGAAAGCTCGGACAACCGATTTTATGTAACCGGCTTGTGAACATCGCCTTCAGGAAAAATAACTTCAATTACCCTCTACCATATGTGTGTTACATTTTTACAGGTTCTATGACAAAATAAATGAAGTATGTAAAAATACAATGTTCTATTCTAAGGAATATTGGCGAATTTATTTGCATGAGAAAGAAGGACAATATATAAAGCGTTAAATAACAAACGGTACTATTACTTGTGATGATCAATTCTCAAACAGCAGAACATGGTCTCATATCGAACTGTTTATGAACATTCGGCTTCCCTTTGTTTTGTTGATTTTCCTTATTTCGTTTGCCATGCATTAAGACACTATCATAAACGTTGAGTTGTCATTCAATTGCCCACGTAAAAAAGGACAATTCTTAAAAAAATGTTATCGGACAATGACGTCTTACAAAACTTCATCTCTACCAGTAGTGGAACAAATGGTCAAATGTAGGCAACACAATTTAATACTATGTCTTGTAATATTTAAATGAAAATTAAAAGGTGCGGCAGAACAACTACTACTTATGTTGTACAAGTGCCTTTGGTTGAAAAATCAACATAAGCTGGCTTTGAAGCAACATGTTAAATTAACCGGAAAATGAAATTACGTCTTTTTTCTTGTTGACACTAACCATTGACGTGCATAATGGCATGTCCTATTCTGCGTTCAACTAAATGTAATAAGTCACATGGCATTTTACTGGTTATCAATACGCAGAGTATTGCTATAAAAAGCTACTTTTTAGACTATATGAAGTGTATACATAGTTTATAACCACAAACATGATAAATATTTTAGTCTTTAAGTTCGATAATTTCAAAATATTCAGGGAAAATTATTTCAAAGTTACATTCATGTAGGACTACTCAAATGAAAAAGGTTAAATGAATTTCGTTGTGCCTTGTCTAATAATAAAATAATTGATAAATGTAGCTCCGCTACTGATTAGGTTACCTTTGGAACTACATTACTTTGGAGCCAAATATTTCATCTGATGTGTAAAATACGATTGACGTCAATTAAGCACAGTGTCAAAGTGGTACGGACACAAAAACATCATTAGATACATATTATGCCAGGAGATACAACGAGTTTTATGCAATACGTCAACGCGCATGATAGTTTTTAATGCGGTTGATATACTTTAAGATTCGGCCAATAACCGCAGAAAAGGAACTGATTGAATGCCAATTTATGGCAGTTTCGTTCGTTAACTGTAAAAGAAGTGTTAATTGTGATTTATACTTGGAGTGGTTACAATAGTTTATGTGTGAAAACCTGTATAATGCTTCTGTCAGAATATATATAATTGTGAAAATATGTATATATTAAGAATATGTATCATTCTTCTGTGAAAATATAAATTGTGAATGTATGTATACATAATTTTAAGAATATGTATCACTTTTCTGTGATAACATGTATCGTGAACATATGTATATATTGATTTAACTATTTAAAACACATAGAAAAATATAGAGAGAATAATTGCAACGGCAAAAGAAAAAATTGGACAACATAACGGAAAATGGAACAAATTACAACTAAATTAATGACGTCAACATACTGATTGCAGACATAGAGTGTTAAGTTTCTTCTTCTCTTTATCCTAGCTCCTTTTTCTTATCTACTACCTTTTCTTAACATTCTACATAAACTGATTTTCCAGTTTATAGATAAAAGTATTATATATATAACACATTGTGACATTGCTTAATTAAAAGAAAGTAAATATATTAGAAGAATGCAAAACAAACATTTAAAAATTATAAAGAAATTTCATTATTGTAAAAAAAATTTCATGTTTATTATTAAAATATGTAAAAATATTCTGAGTATACTTATTAATATAACATCTTAGCATGCCAGTATATATCATTCACACTAATCTTCTTCTATTATGTTATAAAAAGTGTTTTGCTATGCACATATATGTATGTGTATAATGAGAAATAAAATGTTTAAAGAAGATATATCACTTCTGTGAGAATATGTATTGTGGTACTACGTATCACCCTTTTTTTTAAGAATATATTTCCTAAACTAAAAAAAAAATATCTTGCATCATGTTAACAAGGCTAATACATTTCTAGTTAGTCTACCTATTATAAAAAGTAGTTGATTTAATTGCAATAATCAGTATATTAGATGCTGCATATGCGTCAAACCAAGTGTATAGAAGTAATTCAGTTTCAGTCGTTGTGCTTTACGTCTCACATTTCAATTAATTTTGTACTTTTCTACATATAGAGAAATGCACTTCTGGAACAACGAACACATTGCGAATGGTTCTAAAAGTGTCTTGTTTCTATAGATTGTCCTCTGTTAATCTAAATATGCAGGAAAAGACAGGTTGCTTTTTCTCAATTTTGATATTTTAATGACACCCCTTCATTTTTGACAATTCTGCAAATTTATTGCAGTGTATCACTGCGCATCTTTAACTGTTATATCTTCACCAGCCAGTACCCAATGTCACAAAACTTGGCAAAATGCATAAAATGTTTCAATTGTCTCAAAAGAGACAATTTTAAGCAATTGCAACAAAAATAATGCCAACCGATTTACACAGCTATCATTTTTTGGGCGCAATATTCCTGCTACTGTCACTAAGGGAAGGTGATTGGTAAGTGAGACTTATACTACGAACGGTACTCTATGGTCTTTGTCAATAATATCTGATAAAAAGAACCCTTTCGAAGCACAGAACGCTACGATTAATTAGGGAAACAGCGAACTTTATTTCAAAGAACGCAACGGTAAAACAGGGCAACAGCGGACATGCATCCAGTTTGTTAATTATAGGTAATGAAATATGCAACACCGCCTACGATCCACTGACATCGAACTTAGGCGGATTTGTATTTCTGTCGGTCATTGATTTGGTTAAACAAAAATAATGGTTGAAATCTATTACATTTCTCGTACTAGCACCTTAAAAAATAGGATTGAGTTGCGCATTGTTTTTTTTCTCATTTAAATAAACAAGTGTTAGCTCAGTGTTACTCATTTGTATGTCCGCTCTTTTCCGTGAAATTATTTCTCTTTTATTTTCAATTGGGTTTTGACTCCATTTTCAACACATTTCAGGTTAAATATGATATATTCAGTTTTATTGATAGAGATAGAACTCAAAATGAATCTAAGTAGAGCCACCGTTCTTCTGCAAGTAACTGGCAAACGTTCTCACATAAAGTTTTTGGAGCAAGAAGGACTCGAACCTACGATCTAAACGGTGATAGGTAAGATATCTTGAGAAGGCGCCTTAGACCACTCAGTCGCCGTGGATTACTCGATTCCAAACGTATACAACTTGTTTGTTATGTAATAGAGATACCGCTTTGACTATATGTTAGAATTATATTGCCGCCTGTCCATTGCAGAACAAATTGAAATACATAGCATTCTAAATATACAAAATATATCTTTTGTGTTTAGGGAGTAAATTTTATGCTTTTGTATTATATACTTATTTCGTTTTGTTCTACAATATGTAATGTAGTCTCGAAAAACAAAGTGCTTTTAAAAATAAAACCGCTACTTTACTTATTTACTTTATTTTCGAAACATTTGTCTGATTCCTAGGTAGTACAAATTATTTGCAGATCCGTAGACTTATCTACTTCTTTTATATCGTTGCTTTGTGGAGGTGACATACGCTGATATAACAGTCAACTAGGAGACTGAAGCAGTTTTGTAGTTGTTACTTATTGAGATTCAGATAGTTTGTCATTGTGACGTCTCTTGTATGTTTATTTAGACGAAATGAAGTTATGTGAGCAAACGTCAAATATAATCAAGCCTTGGTAGCCTGTATTGCCAGACGCACATGCTTTAAACATCGAATAAAACAGACGGACTGTTTATAGGTAAAAAGTTCCTTGACGCTTACCCATTTTGCGGACACGTCTGGCCGAATGCCACGAAGACAATTTGTATACATATTTTACATAGAAGAAAATGCTATCAGGAACATAACATTCATTGGTTCGTAGGCTTTATTTGACAAAAACACAAACAAAACGAAAGTGTACTGGCCTCGTTCTCAATGAAACGTTTATCTTTCTCTACGACTCGAGACGGTGTTCTTTTTTATTAATAAGAATGACACTCGCGAACAACACATTTCTATTTAAATGTAATATTAATAATACAAGTTTATGTGATTTCTGCAATATGTATAAAGAATCAAATAAACACCTTTTTTGGAATGTCATATCTTGAGAAGTTTTTAGACAGAGATTCAAATGTTCTTAAATGAAAAACAAATATACATAAATTTAGATTATTCAATGATCTCATTTGGATATGTTGACCAGAGCAGCTAACTATCTTATTAAACTGTATATTGACAGATGCAAAATACTTCATATTTAAAAACAAATATGCAAAGACAACACCGACTTTTAACAATTTTATAAAATACTAAAAGTATCATGAAACCCTCAAAAGATTAATAGCATTGACAAAAGACAAAGTTACACAACATGAAAACAAATGGAATAAACTGAAGATTTTCTAAGTAAAATAATTTTGTTCTTTAAAATGACAGTTTTTGAAGTAATCTTCTTTTCTCTCAAGAACTTTGCTCTACTTCCTTCTTTCTTTCTTTTCTCTCTGACCTTTCTGTCCTAAACATAAACTTATTTCTAATAATGCGTTCATAATTAATTTTAAAAAAAAGAAGAATATAGCTTGCACCATGTATGTAAATGTAAATTGTATATGAATGTTCTATGGAAATAAACAAAAATCAAAAACAAAAGAATGACACTCAGTTTGACGCAATTTTATGGACGCTGTGTTTACGTTTTATGTTACATACAAACACCATCTCAAAAATGCCTACTTCATTATTTTCCCATACAGTTCACGTTTAAACAGATGTCATAACAAAGTAATCAAATTAATTATTTTATAGTGTAATAAATTAAAGAACACAGTCAGCAGAACAGCATATTTGCACGTAACCAAACTCATGTGATTTTATAGCACATGAATATCCATATGCTCCTGTCTTCATCAGATCAACAGTCATCATAATGGTCTCCTCTCAACGTTCCGACCATATGTCAATAACCGTTATTAGTTTTAATGTAGTTTCTTTGTAAATCAAAAGAGTGTCAGATTTATTTGGACAATCTTGTGTATTGAAAATGTCATATAAATGTATCAATTTTATTTATAGGCCATTTGGGCAATATTCCATTGGCAGTAAAACTACATTATTCCTTCAATTAAATACATTTTCGGTCAAAATAAAACTCGGTGCTCAACAATCTATTGAAGAAAAAATGTCGATATCACACACGGGATATCTATTACCCAGTTTAATCGTGATTATTTTGATTCTTGTTGGGTTAGATCGCATGAGCGACCAAGCCTTGTATAAGGACCACTTTAGAAAATGACTGAGGGCGCTGCCATGACTGAGGGCGCTGCCATATTGAAACGTCACGACCACGTGTTAAAAATATTTTGCATTCGCCATAAGAAGGTCGCCATTGCTTTTCAAAAAAGTCATTTTCAAATAATTATGTTTTACATCAACTGTTACAAAGATTTTGATATGATGAACCCATGACAATCCTACAATTGTATAATTTTGCTTGGTTTATAAAGGACATATATTTTATTTAAAAACAAAGCACTTTAATCGGTGTGGTTTTACCGATGTAGCGTTCAGCACGTTCGACATAACGCCCAACTTGCACAAGTTTTGAAAAATACATTTATTTGAACCATTTATTTTTTTAAAAAAAATATATTCGCAAATCGATTTAAAAAAATATATTTTCACAATAATACATTTTATAGAACATTACAGTAAATACGTTTGAAAATATATAAGTTAAGTTTCAAGACAATTCCCAGATTTTTTGCATTTAATCACCATAACTACTATTAAACACACCACATTTGCCTTTTCCCTGATGCCTAAATGTGCCCGGAATTTTATCAGGTTTCGGTATCACCCGTGTATTTTGTACCCGGTGTGCGGTTATTTCAATCTTTCCTACATTCACTCAAATATTGCATCTTACACTATTAAACAAGCATATTTCGTACAAAACCAAACTTACACCTTCATTCACTTTTATTGCAATTGCTTTTATAAGACCTTACCATTGGATGCTTTTTGAAAACATCCAACTATAAGCTGACTGTATAAAAATAGTAGAACAAACTGAGAAAATAGACATTTGGGATTATGAATTGGCAGATACACTATTTGTTTTAGCTCATTTATTTTACTTCAAGTGTTACATACATTAGTACAACTTGGACAAAGCACGAAGTCTTCCCTGATTGTATATGCAAATTAAATGTCTTGCTCAAGGACATCACAGGGATCAAATCCACTAACCTTCGATAATGGTCTTATGCTCTACCACTGGACCATGCAAAGTGCATGTATTTGCGTGTCTTATAAATGTACAATAAAATTGTTTCAAAATACAAACCGACAGTGCAATGTGTATTTAACAAACCATCTGAAATCAACACACATAGCTTACGCAATATAAATGACAGATTATTTAAATGAATATTTTCAAATCATCCAGAAAGTTCAATGATGCTAAATTTAATATTCTTGAATATTTCTCACTGAAAATAGTGAATAAATGAATTTAAATTGACATGTTGAGTTCAAATAGTTTTATCTTGTCGAAAATAATCTAAAATCTATACTTTTAAGGCGTGCATTTGAAACAATTGTGCATATCTTGTTTATGTGACGAAAAATAGAATTGTATTTAAAATACTCCATTGTTCCAGTATAAACCTTGCGTAAACAAGTTTTTTATGTATGAAGGATTAAAGCAGATCAGTTCCGAGTTTTGATAAACATCTCAACTTGAGATTTTCCTTAACTAGCTAGAACTTCGATTAGATTTATTATTTTGCACGCATGCATGCAGGCATGCAGGCAGGAAAGGCAGGCAGACAGGCAGACAGGCAGACAGGCAACACATATATCGATATGTACAACTAATATGATTAATTTTAAAATACATATAAAAACATATCAAAACCAGGCCGAATCCGACCTTTTGGGAACTGTTAATGTGTATTAAATCAAAGAAATCATTCAGAGAAATTAAAAATTGTTGAGTTGAGGAAAATTTCAGACTGGGATGTTAAGTGAAATCGGTCCGAGTACTTGATATAGAAATGCACAAAATGCATTCTACGTTAGAAGAACAATTTTACACATTCACAGAATTTACTCCGATGTTTGTAAATATATGCAATACTTAAATCTATGCATAACATACTTACTATTTGTAAATATCTGAAACATTGACATGGATTTCTCCTTCTTCTTCCATAACTCGTCTGTCATTACATTAATCGATTTATCTCAACATACAACCAAACCTGGTTTAAGTAGTCAGACAACGGAAATTAGCAAAAGTGGTTTTGTAAGACAGGTCATTGCTTTTTACATGTAAAATTGCTCTGAAAGCATATACATGGAAATGACAAATGTGGCTGCTTAATAAAGATGACCATTTACACAGGTTCGACTATATGTAATAACAAAACTAGGCTACCGGCGTATGGTCGTCCTCTCACTAAATCGTTTTGCTGCTCATACTTAAGTTATAATAAGTTACATATGTAACCCTTCTCTACTCGGTTTCTGATTGTTCTCCGACAACAGGTTTTAGCGGCCTAGTCGTCCAACGGCTATTGTCAGTTATCATTGCTCCATAACGTGTTAGATAACAAACTTGTGATGCTCAAACCTCAAACAGTATAAACAATGGTCCCATAGTGTGTTGTTTATGTACCATCTTCTTCTCTTTCTGCGGTTCATCTTCCCATTATGCATTGTTTGCTATACATAAAGTATAGGCTAGAAGTTATATGGAAACCCCATGTATATCTACTAACCGACTTAGATGTTGATCTATTTTCTCCTTTCTGGAGCAAATTCATTGGCGGAGGAAGTAGGTCAATATCTGCTGACAATCATGACATTCTATGCAAAATGGAATGTTCTAGTTTGAAAAATCTAAGCGATTTCCTTGGCTGAGAAATTAAGACAATATCTAAGACAATATTTTAAACTTTGATTTTTCTTACGCGTGTCCATTTCGTAGTAACAGTTAATGTAATTGATATCAAATAATGACGTCTTAATCTATTGTGTATAATACATCTTTATCAGCTGTTGTACAAGCATTAGCATAATGATTTAACAATATACGATTTATCGTATATCAGGCCTTAGTATTAAATTATTTTGCTTATGCTTGTACCACAGCTGAATGAGATCTACTTTTTCAGCCAGTCAAATGGCCCTAGTGCTAAATTAACTTTTTTAAAGATATTATTCACAAATATCATTACCGATCTTTACTTCTATACACTTTGTTTGACGCATACACACCATTAAATAAACCGATTATTGCAATCTAACCAACAATTACTTTTGACAATAGGTAGAATAAATAAAAATACATTAGTGTTGTTAACGATCTTATTTGAAAAAGAAAAAAAAATGATACGTAGTGTCAAAATTCATATTTTCACAAAAAAGTTATACATATTCTTGAAATATATATACATATTCTCACAATACATATTCTCACATAAGAGTGATATATATTCTGACAGAAAACATTGTTATCGCCCCAAGCATATATCTCAATCAGCACCTCTTTCTCAGTTAACGAACAAAAGTGACGCAAAATGTGAGTCACTCAGTTTCCTATTCTACTGTTATTGACCAAATCTTAAACAATATCAAACGCACTTATATATGTTATATTATAGGTCAAATGCGGTGATGTCTTGTATAGGACCAGATTGTTAAACATTATTTTCATCTTCTGGCTTAATACATGTATCTAATGATGCTTTTATGTCCGTACCACAATTGGCACTTGGCTAAATTGAAGTCGTATTTTACACATCAGATGAAATATGTTTTGCTCTAAAATATTTATGATTTTAATGGTAACCTAATCATTACTGTTGATACATTTATCAATCGTTTTATCATCAGGAGAGAAGGCGAAAAAGAAACAAAAAATGTATAAAACTTTCACATTTGAGTAGGCCTATATGAATATAATTTTGGACTTATTTGCCCAGTGTATTATGGAAAGTGAAGAATAAAACATTTGACATGCTGGTAGTAAGTAAATAATCATACATATATCTTAATTACTACACGTATTGATAACCAACAGACTTACATAGGACGTATTATAATCAGTTGAACATATTCTGTAAATACAACATTTCTATATATAGTAATTACTTTGCCATACTCTTTTAATTTTCAATATTTTATCCAATTTGTTAATTATGGATAATGAAACATACAACACCTCCTACGCCCCACTGACACCGGACTTAAGCGGGTTTGTATCGATGTCGGTCTGTGATTTGGTTAATGGTTTAGTTTAAACGTATTTATTTTTCTTCGATAGTGAAACAAGTTCTCCACACATAGCCGTGGCGGAGGATCAAACCCACGACTTTGAGTGTATTTATGGAATCCTTGAGCAACACATTGTTCCATATATGCTTAGAACTGGTTCTACCCATGAAGACTTCTAACGTGATGTGTCTAAGTTCTAAGAACTTGTATTGTTCAACAGAAATCATTATTTGAAACTATAAAAAGTTCTCGTAGTCCAAAAGATGCAAAATTGTTTACTCTATTTCCTGTTCAAACTTAACATTTGTGTTGTTAAATTGTACATATATGGTGTTCATTTTCATGTTATTAACTTTTATTCTTATTGTTTAATTCAATTAATTAATATGTTACTTAGTTTTATATGCTTGTTGCAAGTTTTTGTATCTATGTTCTATGGTAAATAATAAGAATGTAAAACGAAAATTTAACACCATAGTATGTACAATTTAACAACACAAAATGTAAAGTTCAAACAAGACAATGAGTAATACAATATTGCAACGTTTGAACGGCCATATATTACCATATAAATTAGGATTGAGTCACGCGTTGTTTTTCTCATTTTAAAATACAAATGTTGGCTTTGAGTTATATAGTTGTGTTGTCAATTTTTTTCTTTAACAACAAACTTGGGGCACAGCTGCTTTGAAAAAAATAATGATTACATTTAACTATCATGAAATAATCAATTCCAAACGTAAATTTCTTGCTTGTTATGTAATAGTTCGGCGGCTATGACTCGATATTAGGACGATAATGGCGTCTGCCCATGGCAGAACAAATTGAAATATGTCGTATTCTAAGATAAGCATGTCTCTTGTGTTTATAGAGTATCAGCTACTAAATTATATACTAATTTCGTTTTTTTTCTACAATAGATAATGCTGTCTCGAAAATTAAAACTCGTTTAAGAATACCACCGCTATTACTATTTGACGTGTTACATATTTTTCAAATTAGATATGTGCTTAGGGATGACAAGACCTCGTATACGTCACGACGCAGACTCATCTAGAATATTTTACACTCAAAACATTTGTCTGATGACTCGGTAGTACAAATTAATTGCGAGTTCGTAGACTTGTTATTCAGTGTTTCTTTTATATCGTTGCTTCGCGGAGGTAACACACTCTGATATAACAGTAAGCTAGGAGACTGATGAAGGTAATAATTGTGACGGATGTACAAGGTTGAGATAGTTTGTCATTGTGACGTCTCTTGTCTGTTTAATAAGACTTAATGGAATATGTGAGCAAGCGTCAATATTATAGAGCATTAATAATCTGTATCGTCACACGCACATGCTTTAAACGTCGAATAAAACCGACGGATCATTTATAGGTAAAAGTACCATAACGCTTGTGCTTTTTCGCACACACGTCAGGTATTACGTTAATAAGATACTTTCCTTAAGTACTTTAAAGAGGTGAAAATGCTATATTGGACAGAACATTGATTGGTGCGTAGGCTTTATTCGAAAAACTAAACAACAGCAAAAGTACAATGAACTCGTTCTTAATGAAAGTATTCACGTTCTCAAGGGTTCATTTATATTGATTAGAGTGACACTCGCAATGTTGAGGAAGCTGTACATTTCATGTTATCTGTTACATACAAACACCATTTCATGAATGCCTACGTTATTACTTTATTCACCTTTAACCAGATATAGCAAAGTAATTAACCTTTGTATAGTGAAATACAACCGGGAGCGATTCTACTTGATAGAAATATTATCGGTTGTAAAGTTAATTAATACAAAGACTAACTAACCAATCGCTATGGCGCACTGTAAAATCTGGCGTTTTGAAATGGAACTTTTGCAAACACTTTTCTGTTACCACTTTAAAAACATGGTTTTTAAACAAAATATGTTATATGTTTTTGATTAAACAACAAATGTTTTAGCATAAAACAACGTACGATTCATAATAAAACGAATTCCGTGTTTTAAAGCAAATCAATTTGCCCTGCAGCTTTGATAAAAGA
The DNA here is from genome assembly GCA_029582155.1 of Panopea generosa. Taxonomy (NCBI): domain Eukaryota; kingdom Metazoa; phylum Mollusca; class Bivalvia; order Adapedonta; family Hiatellidae; genus Panopea; species Panopea generosa. The sequence continues at coordinate 14,317,909 of CM055895.1, read as the reverse complement.
ATTTTGGAGAAAACACACTTTAATCTGCGTACCTCATCTTCAAATAATGTACTTTTTAAAACTGATAAAACATTACGATTGAAAACTGTTAAAAATAGTTACTTTCAACTATCAAATCATTCAACTAAAATAGCATTGAGTTGACATAGCTTCATACAACTCTGCTCTGAACAAAAATGAATTAACTGCTTCAGTACAATAAAATATACATGTACAATTCATCGGCAACAATTGCCAAGTTTTCAAGTTCAGTTTACTGGTTGACTGCATATACTTTAGGTGAAGAATTCGAAGCGGGTGCCAAAACTCGTTCCAGATTGTCTGACCATGTTAATTGAAATTAAAGATGTACTGGTTCATGCATACAGTTCTAATTACAGAAATGAAGAGGTAAAATTTTGTCACTGTTCAGTCTGTTGATTATTTTTCAATAAAATGCAGGCATGCTCTTTATTCATAGGTATTTGCATTTTCATAAATATAGACGCCTGAAATGTGTTTGAATGTGTTTGTATGAGGGATATAAAAAGTTGCTTCAATGAAATATCAATGTCATTTCTCCTAGTTTAAAACAGTTGCTGTAAATATTTGTTAGAACGGTCTTATATCACTAGTAAAATATACTTGATATTTCACAGGCATAACCCTACTGATGTCTTATTCAAGTTTTGCAAGGTTGATCACCGCAAAAAAAATGTCCATACGCGACGGGAACTCCTTTTTACTCCTCGAATTGCATTTTGTCCTGTTTTTAAGATAAGCAAGCAGAAACAAATTTAACAATAAAACTATATTTCAGACATTGTTTTATGTCATTTTTAAACAAAATGTTGCATAAAATAAACCAAACGCTACAGTGGTAACAATCAAATGAGGACGGCGTGTGGGTATTTATTAAAGACCTCCTATCAGTACTTTAAGTTACTTTGATTATTTTAGGATTTTAAAGAATGATTGAAACGTTGTCAACATTGAGCTTATCACTTATAAGCTTCTACACATAAAAGACAACTTTTTAGATATTATCTAAGAACAAAACAGTTGAACCAATTATCTTAATACAATGTACATTATATCGAATATAAAATCAACTTTCCTCAAGCGATCGTGCATATAATAAATTGTATTATATTTATTTTGCGACGTAATTAAAACGAGAAATGTTTACAAAGCAGGTGACTAAATATCACCGTAAATTGTGCGGTTATCTTTGCTTCACACGCATACCGCTGTCACAAGAGTTGATTATCCCTGTTAATGCTTCAGATCATGCAAACATATCAAGTAATTATATACTGTTGTATCTTTCATGTCTGAGATAATACAGTAACATATACGTTTGACGTACACTTGTGATTTAGTGATGTAATATACATGCATACAAGCAACTACATGTAACTGTTTGACGTTATAATGATGTTTAAAGTCTTTTATCATCAACCACATATGACCTGCGTAAATATAGAAAATATACTTATATATATTCAGTATAGCGTATATACTAGTATGCATTTAGTATAGCGTATATAATAGTATGTATTAAGTATAGCGTATATACTAATATGTATTAAGTATACCGTATATACTAGAATGTATTAAGTATAGCCTATATACTAGTTTGTATTAGGTATAGCGTATATACTAGTATGCATTAGGTACAGCGTATATACTAGTATGTATTAAGTATAGCGTATATACTAGTATGTTTTAAGTAAAGCGTATAAAGTAGTATGTATTCAGTATACCGTATATACTAGTATGTGTTCAGTATAGCGTATATACTTGTATGTATTAAGTAAAGTATATATACTAGTATGTATTCAGTATACCGTATATACCAGTATGTATTCAGTAAACCGTATATACTAGTATGTTTTAAGTATAACGTATATAATAGTATGTATAAGGTATAGCGTATATACTTGTATGTATTAGGTATAGCGTATTTACTAGTATGTATTAGGTATAGCGTATATAATAGTATGTATGAGGTTTAGCGTATATACTAGTATGTATTAGGTATAGCGTATATACTCATATGTATTAGGTTTAGCGTATATACTAGTATGTATTAGGTATAGCGTATAATATAGTATGTATTAGGTATAGCGTATATAATAGTATGTATTAGGTATAGCGTATATAATAGTATGTATTCGGTATAGCGTTTATACTAGTATGTATTAGGTATAGCGTATATACTAGCATGTATTCGGTATAGCGTATATACTAGCATGTATTAGGTATAGCTTATATACTAACATGTATTCGGTATAGCGTAAATGCTAGCATGTATTAGGTATAGCTTATATACTATCATGTATTCAGTATAGCGTATATACTAGTTTGTATAAGGTATAGCGTATATACTAGTATGTATTCAGTATAGCGTATATACTAATTTGTATTAGGTTTAGCGTATATACTAGTATATATTAGGTATAGCGTATATACTAGTATGTATTCAGTAAAGAGTATATATTAGTATGCATTCAGTAAAGCGTATATTCTATTATGTATAAGGTATAGCGAATATACTAGTATGTATTCAGTATAGCGTATATGATAGTATGTATTAGGTATAGCTTATATACTTGTATGTATTAGGTATAGCGTATATACTAGCATGTATAAGGTATCGCGTATATACTAGTACGTATTCAGTATAGCGTATATACTAGTATGTATTATGTATAGCGTATATACAAGTATGTATTCAGTATACCATATATACTAGTATGTATTCAGTATAGCGTATATACTAGTATGTATTTGGTATAACGTTTATACTAGTATGTATTCAGTATAGCGTATATATTAGTATGTATAAGGTATAGCGTATATACTAGTATGTATTATGTATAGCGTATATACTAGTAAGCTTTCGGTTTAGCGTTTATACCAGTATGCATTAGGTATAGCGTTTATACTAGTATGCATTAGGTATAGCGTTTATACCAGTATGCATTAGGTATAGCGTTTATACCAGTATGCATTAGGTATAGCGTATATAACAGTATGTATAATGTATAGTGTATATATAAAAATGTAATAGATATAGCGTACATGCTAGCATGTATTAGATATAGCGTTTAAACTAGCAAGTATTCAATATAGCGTATATACTAGCATGTTTTAGGTATAATATATACTAGTATGTATTCGGTATAGCGTATATACTAGTATGTATTCGGTATAGCGTATGAACAAGTATGTATTAGGTTTAGCGTATATACTACCATGTATTTAATATAACGTATGTACTAGTATGCATTAGGTATAGCGTTTATACCAGTATGCATTTGGTATAGCGTATATACCAGTTTGCATTAGGTATAGCGTATATATTTATATGTATAATGTAACGCGTATATACTAGCATGTATTAGATATAGCGTATATGCTACCATATATTAGATATAGCGTATAAACTAGCATGTATTCAATATAGCGTATATAGTAGCATGTACTAGGTATAGTATATACTAGTATGTATTCGGTATAGCGTATGCACAAGTATGTATTATGTTTAGCGTATATACTAGCATGTATTTAATATAGCGTATATACAAGCATGTATTAGGTATAGCGTATATTCTAGCACGTATTCTGTAAAGCGTATATACTAGCACGTATTCGATATAGCGTAAATACTACTATATATTCGGTATAGCGTATATACTTGCATGTTTTCGGTATAGCGTATATACACAAATGACTTCGGTATAGCGTATATACTAGCATGTATTCGGTTTAGCATATCTACTAGTATGTATTAGGTATAGCGTATACACTAGCATATATTTGGTATAGCGTATATACTAGTATTTATTCAGTAAAACAAATAAGTTTTTTTTTTGTAAAGCATATAAAAATTATATACTATTATAGCATACATACTGATATACATGTTTACAAAACGAAAATATTCTTCGCTAACATACATAGTTTTTATAATATATATTCATTGATTGTTTTTAGCTCTACTGGCCAAAGGCCAGAAGTGCTTATGCGATGGCGCGTTGTCTGTCATTCGTCGTCTGTCGTCTGTCGTCTGTAAGCAGCACTTTCTCTGAAACCACTAGGCCAATTAAACTGCAACTTCACATGGATGTTTCTATTGCGTAGGAGACTATACAGAAGATTTTTTTTTTCGATCTGAAATTCAAGATGGCCGCTGTTACTAGAAATAGTCCAAAACTTAAAAAATCTACTGTCTTAAGGGGTCAGGAGGGCCCCCAAAGGTGTAAAAATTGGGAATTACTAAATTTGTTTTCTTAAGAACCGGTATGTCAGATATGTTCATATTTTGCATAAATTGTCCCTATGTGTAGGGGTTTCATTGCAGATAAGAATTTAGGGGCTAAAATTTATAGGGGCCCTGTAAGGGGACTTTGAATTTTAAATAGGGATACTATGGGAAAACAGAAAATTCTCTTTTTTTTTCATTTATTCTGAAACCACTAGGCCAATTAAACTGAAACTTCATATGCATGTTTCTGTTGCATAGAAGACTATATAAAATATTTTTTTATCTGAAATTCAAGATGGCCGCCGTTACTAGAAATAGTCCAAAACTTAAAAAATCTACTGTCTTAAGGGGTCAGGAAGGGCCCCAAAGGTGTAAAAATTGGGAATTACTAAATTTGTTTTCTTAAGAACCGGTATGTCAGATATGTTCATATTTTGCATAAATTGTCCCTATGTGTAGGGGTTTCATTGCAGATAAGAATTTAGGGGCTAAAATTTATAGGGGCCCTGTAAGGGGACTTTGAATTTTAAATAGGGATACTATGGGAAAACAGAAAATTCTCTTTTTTTTCATTTATTCTGAAACCACTAGGCCAATTAAACTGAAACTTCATATGCATGTTTCTGTTGCATAGAAGACAATATAAAATATTTTTTTATCTGAAATTCAAGATGGCCGCCGTTACTAAAAATAGTCTAAAACTTAAAAAAATATTCTTCTCATGAACGGTCTAACACATTTTCAAGATGTTTATGTAGTAATGATGACCAACTGTAGTTTTGTTAGATTTGTTCTAATGGTGTCACTAGGGTTAAAAATGACCCTACCCCGATGTTTCTATTGCATAGGATTTTTCAAAAAGTGCTATGGCGACTACGAGTCAGTAGAGCGTCCTCAGGTCCTCTTGGGCCTCTTGTTTATTTAGTCTCGTTTTTTCACAAATTAAAAAGTATTCATTTTGAAAAAAAAAAAGATCTTATTAAAGTGAATAAAAAAAACAAGGTTCATCACGTGTTTAAGACCCTTACTACTTTATCAAATTTTGTCTACATGCTTGTTCAACATAAATCTTACATAAGTAAGGTATTTGTCTTATTTTCTGGCATAGTTGGCTCAGTCGGTCACACCTCTGACTGTCAATCAGGCGTCGTGCGTTCGAATCCCCTCCCGGCCAAAGTCTCTGCATTGATTTGTCATGGGCGTTGTACTACGATAATGAGTCTCCCACATATGAAAATGTGTGGAGATAGTCAGTGACTTGCAGAAATACGATGTGTTTAGTACAAGTATAAAAACATTTATCTTATTTTATTGGATAAGAAATCATTCTGATTGATTTATTCTTTCAATAAAGTATCGTGTTTAAGGCTTTGAGGAATGTGTATCAAACTATTTAAGAATTGTCGTGTGGCACTTATTTACAGACGTAGGACGTTTTTATTATGTCAGTTTGAACCACAGTTTTGTATCAGATTTTGAATTAACATAAAGTCCGTGAACTTTAAGCATCTAGTTGAATGGGATGGCAATAAACAAGTAAACTCTAATAATAAATACAAACCCACAATATAAACCGCTATAGTTAAATTGTCAGGCAAAATAATCACCCGAATAAACATCCTTGAAATGGCGATATTTAATTTGTAAACTCCCTCGTGCGTTGTGTTTATAAGAATATGCCTGTACTTTAACGGACGTTTTCACGGCCCAGTATAGTCCCAACATGAGTTGCAATTCACAGAAGTGTTTACAAGTACTTGCCTTAACTTTGACGGACGTTTCCACGGCTCAATATAGTTCCAATATAAGTTGCAATTCACAGACGTGTTTACAAGTATTTGCCTTAACTTTGACGGACGTTTTCACGGCTCAATATAGTCCCAACATGAGTTGCAATTCACAGACGTGTTTACAAGTATTTGCCTTAACTTTGACGGACGTTTTCACGGCTCAATATAGTCCCAACATGAGTTGCAATTCACAGACGTGTGAACAAGTATTTGCCTTAACTTTGACGAACGTTTTCACGGCTCAATATAGTCCCAACATGAGTTGCAATTCACAGACCTGTTTACATGTATTTGCCTTAACTTTGACGGACGTTTTCACGGCTCAATATAGTCCCAACATGAGTTGCAATTTACAGACGTGTTTACAAGTATTTGCCTTAACTTTGACGGACGTTTTCACGGCTCAATATAGTCCAAACATGAGTTGCAATTCACAGACGTGTCTACAAGTATTTGTCTTAACTTTGACGTTCTCGGCTTAATATAGTTCCAATATAAGTTGCAATTCACAGACGTGTTCATAAATATTTGTCTGAACTTTGTCGGAGGTTTTCACGGCTCAATATAGTTCCAATTTGAAATTCACATACGTGTCTACAAGTATTTGCTTTAACTTTGACGGACGTTTTCACGGCTCAATATAGTTCCAATATAAGTTGCAATTCACAGACGTGTTCTTAAATATTTGTCTGAACTTTGTCGGAGGTTTTCACGGCTCAATATAGTTCCAATTTGAAATTCACAGACGTATCTACAAGTATTTGCTTTAACTTTGACGGACGTTTTCACGGCTCAATATAGTTCCAATATAAGTTGCAATTCACAGACGTGTTCATTAATATTTGTCTGAACTTTGTCGGAGGTTTTCACGGCTCAATATAGTTCCAATTTGAAGTTCACAGACGTGTCTACAAGTATTTGCCTTAACTTTGACGGACACACGGCTCAATGTAGTCCCAATATGAGTTGCAATTCACAGACGTGTTTACCAATATTTGTCTAAGCTTTGATGGACGTTTCACTTGCTGAATACGGCCATAATGTGAATTAAAATAAAATTCACAAATGATGATGGTTCCCAAGCTTTAAAACAAAAAACATATTAAAATTGAAACACTATTACAGTATTTCATAACAATAATGCGACCATTAACATAAACATTGGATTCACGCCGACGGTAATATCTTAAGTAAAACAGCACGTCTTGACTATAAATCTGTACAAACCATCAAGTCCTTGCTAATTTGCTCAGAGACATGTCAGTTAATTATATTTCAAATAGCCGAAATTTGTTTGTTTTTGGTCAATGTCATATATCAAGGCATATTCTATGATTATCACCGTAGTTTTGGATTTTAAATATCTGTTTAACCCTTTACTTCATATAGACGCTTTTGGACACCTCTAATATAGACGCATTTGGACACCTAATATAGAAGACTTTTGAATTATTGGGTGAATTATGTTTATATTAACTTATATTAAATGACAGAGTGGAAAACAGCGCAGGAAGTGTTCAGATTGCTCGTCACGAGCAATCTGAACTCTTCCTGCACTGTTTTCAAACGCCTTCTGTGATTGATGCGGGAAAACGCCTATCTATGGAGTAAAAGGTTAAATGATCAAAGTCGCGTAATAAATAATAATTACAATTAATTAACATTTTAATAAATAACACGTTATATAGCGAAACCAGTGACAGTAGAGGAGTAGTTAAAATGTACAACGAACTACTTCAGTACAGGTCACGTGATCGTACGCAAGCTTCAGATCGCATTGAGTTATTGAAACCATTTTCGTGATTTATTTTTGTCAGACGTCAGGGATATAAGTAATACACAGATATACGGGTTAGAAAGATCAAAACACCATTAACGTGGAGTCTGACGCACCCGATGTGAGTAATGCAGTGCTTAAGAACGAAAGTTATAAAAAAAAAATACCAACTCTGCAGAATGAGATAGTATATAGGACAGTTCTAGAGCAGAATGTAGTTTATATGTAAGATTAAGTATTTTATGTTTGAGGATTTATGTTCTAATCTAGCTGGTAAAGTCTACCAAAATATTGTTTGGCGTCACCTTTAATTTATTGGTTCCCGGGCGATGTGTGCTCGATCCAAAAAATAACATAACGCGGTAACCAGTTAGTTTCTTAGTTCTGACCGGATACTCAAGGATACTTGACTTGGCATTTTTTCGAGTTACCATTTTTTAATTTTACCCACCACACCACCCTAATTCCTCATGGGCTCCTAGTAATTTTTATTCTTAGCCTTAGTTTATATATATATTAGTCAGATAAGAACATACTCTTTTGTTGTTTTTATGCTTATTACTTTGTATCCGAACGTATTGTTTTGTATGCCCAGATATGTTTTGTATATATGTATTGGTACTGAATTAATGTATCTCTTAAGATAATTCACGGCATTTTAAATCAAAATGCCCATTTCAACTTACATCGTGTTTTGTTGTTACATCTTTACCACGCAAGCGACTTCGGTCCATCCTATTCATTCTTCATCATTAATTTAATTCAAAGTAACATAAATTAATTATTTGACGCTTTGGATAAGCCAGGCAAGTTAGAAATACATGTACATAATCCAAGTACAAGCTTAATATAAAAATGACCGTATTTATCATATGACAAAGTACTACGTAATCCAATATACCCATTTCAAAGAAACGAAATGTGTCAACGCAGATACACGTCCTTCGCGTGTCGTTTTCAACATTTTAAATTAAGGAAACCGATTCGAGGGAAGTTCAATCATCATTAACGTATTTTGTGATTATGTTTTCCATATACTTTATTATGCTTTCAACATTGTATAGTATGGAAACCGATTCGGTGGAAGTATAATCATCATGAACGTATTTTTTTGATTATGTTTTCCATACACTTTATTATGCCGATATAACTTTTGTAACTCCTATCTAAATTATTGTAAATACATATATTGTTGTAAGCAAAATCATCTTTGAAAAGAGGGAGTGGGAGGAATATATGTTAACTGTGGCTCTATATTAATTTTTTAAATATGTAAAATGTTCATAAAAAAATAATTGTTTACAGATTTAATACAGAGAAAAAGTAAGTTGCTATTTTATAGAAGCACCTTTTTTGAAATAAGTAGTGGAGTAAAATCATAATTTAATAAACTCTGAAGTATAACTTTATATGTATATTGGCACATAAAGGTACACAACAGCTGACCTAATTCCATTCCAATGGTCCAGTATACTTATACACCAAGAGCAGTAATGTTAAACAAAGAATATGTCTGGTAGAGTTCATTGACGCAAGTGATCTTGTGCCTCTGCTTGTATTATCCGACTTTATTCTTTCCGTACACAAGAACAAATGACCTTCTTAGTTTAAATTATTTTGAATCAACATCATGAGTAGACAATATACGCCAACAGATGACATCATATCCTACCACGTAAAAACCTAATTACATGTACAACCCAAATACAAAATAGCAATGTTTTTATCTATATTGCAATTATCCGTCCATGTCTCTCAGGGAACATAACTCTGTACCGAGAACTTACGTATAATGACGGTATTGGTGGTAACTCGGGTATGGTGATTACGTGATTACAACTTTGACAGTTGTGTAATTATGCCACGGAACTCAAGACTATATCCAAATTCTTTTGGGGGTTTCTGATTTATAACCAGTGATAATTTTTGAAATATCTTCTATGTAATGTATTGGTATGTTCGCGAAAGAATCGATTTTAAGATGAACAAATATATAGTACTTTATGATTGCCGTTGAATTCATCAATGTTTGTTTTATTCTATTCGATATAGTTACGTGTATAGGTCTTTATTACATTTCGTTCACGCATTATATTACTTGCATTCTCAACAACAATGTGACGATTTGAAAATGGCATTTCATTGACACGTGGGAAAGTTATTGTATGCATAAAGAAATACGAATAAAACTAACGAATCAAAGACGTGTTGTTTACAAAGGATGTTTTTACCTTTTATCACGCACACGTTTGAATTCCTATTATGCCCTGTTTGTACGCAGTATTCAATATTTAGCAATAAACTGTTTTATCTTGTTATTGTGTCTGCGTGGTGTTGCACGACATTCTGGACACGATCAATGGTACACGTAAAGTCGCTATACGTGATTGAATTCTTGTATTACAGAATAGCCATGGAAGACGTTTCACTAGGGGCGAATAAAGATAGTTACAATTTTATTTACATTTACAAATATAGATAAATATACAAATGAAAACACAACTCTGACTTAAAGAAAAATGTTTAATCGCCGCAATTTGTTGAATTTTAGTTAAATATTTGTCCAGCGGAATGATGATCTTCAATATGCTCCATTTTACTCACAACTGTATTGTAAAAAGATGGGTTGCGTAACCTAACACATGGTTTTATGTGGCCTTATTAATTAATAGTTTTGTATTGCCTTATTAATAAAAAGTATTGTGTAGCATTATTAATTAATAGTTTTGTATGGCCTTATTAATTAATAGTACTGTGTGGCCTTTTTAATTAATAGTACTGTGTGGCCTTTTTAATTAATAGTATTGTGCGGCCTTATTAATCAATAGTATTGTGTAGCCTTATTAATTAATAGTTTTATTTAGCCTTATTAATAAATAGTTTTGTGTTGCCTTATTAATTAATAGTAATGTGTAGCCTTATTAACTGAAAGTTTTGTTTGGCCTTATTAATTAAAAGTTTTGTGTGGCCTTATTAATCGGAAGTTTTGTGTGGCCTTATTAATTGAAAGTTTTGTGTGGCCTTATTAATTAATAGTATTGTGTAGCCTTATTAATTAATAGTTTTATGTGGCCTTATTAATCAAAAGTTTTGTGATCTTGTTAACTGATAGCATTGTGTGGCCTTATTAATTAACAATATTATGTGACCCTATTATCTAATAGTTTTGTATTGCCTTATTAATTAAAAGTATTGTGTGGCCTTATTAATTAAAAGTATTGTGTGGCCTTATTAATTAAAAGTATTGTGTGGCCTTATTAATTAATATTATTGTGTGGTCTTGTTAATTAATAGTTTTGTATAGCCTTATTAATTAATAGTTTTGTATAGCCTTATTAATTAATAGTTTTATGTGGCCTTATCAATTAAAAGTATTGTGTGGCCTTACTTATCAAAAGTATTGTGTGGCCTTACTTATCAAAAGTATTTTGTGGCCTTACTTATCAAAAGTATTGTGTGGCTTTATTAATTAATATTATTGCGTGGCCTTATTAAACAATAGTTACTATCTGTGAAGTTAATACTAAACGGTTAACGGAGTCACGTTTTGTGATGTCCACTTTAATGATATCGCATGTTTTGCTGATAGAACAACATGTAATTGTAAATAGATATTCTTATACTCTGAAGTGTCAGTGGTTTTTTTCTGCATTAACTCACTTGATTGATATATTTAGCATCTTGTCCGGTCATGGTTATGACTTTGTTACAGGCTTAAAACAAAGGTATATTGCTTTTACAAACGTATGCCTGTGTATTGGCATTCGTTTCACGCTCCAATGAGTTCTGTAGACGAAAGATGTAAGTTAAATTGCAAACAGATATGTTTAGCTCGAACTGTTAAATTGCAAACAGATATGTTTAGCTCGAACTGTTAAATTGCAAACAGATATGTTTAGCCCGAACGGTAAATAAAAGTTATTGATAGATACATAGTATTATTGAGATTAAGTTTACGATTTTGGATTTTTATATCGAGTAGAACTACTGATTTTATACCCTGACAGGAAAGCACTCATTGTATATGTTGGCATACTCTTTTGTCATTTTAGGAATTGAAGTTAATGATAAACAACTATAAAAGAGTGAACTCTTTATTTATCTTTAATAAAATGCCATAGTATAACAATATGACTTCATGTAAAACTGAGATTCTACAAACTTTATTGACAAAATACTTTATATCATCTCAACTTTCCTAAACACACTAAGTTTTTAGTTTTTATATTGACACTACCGTAAAAAATGTATTTTCTTCGACTAGTCACATGATGTGGACAAAAGGCGTCATACGGACAAAAGTTGACGCATCACTAATTTTACTACGGACAACAAATGTTAAGCGGACAAAAAGCATCAAGCGGACAAAATACCCTGAAATACTCGTCCTTATAACGGTGTCTGTCATCATCTATTCTTATTTCGCGTGTCAACTTAATATTAACGAAATTACCTGCGTAAGAAAAGGAGCGATGACGCTATATTTGCCCAGTCTTGCAATTAGTCGAAGAGCGTCTTTTCATAAGAAACATAGAAGTAGGTGCACGCAGCACCGCCACTGTAGAAAGGTTTAGACGTCATCATCTGTAAGGTGGATACCCAAGGGTTTTTGCAGGACAAAAAATCTAGGTAAACTTTCACATTTTTGGGTAAAATACATTAAATTTCTATAATGAATGAGATAGTATAAACAAAATGTAATTTAATTGATAAATATCCCCTACGAAAAAAGAAACATATTTATACGTCTATGAATAGGATATTATTATTACAAATAAAATTAATACATGTATATAGACATTCATCAAATAAATACAAATTAAAACGTGACAATAACATTTCGTCATGCACTATAACCCCATGCAGCATGATAATGCAATGTTTCTATCATCATGCACTATAATCCCGTGCAGTATGAAAATGCAATGTTTCTATCAACATGCACTATAATCCCGTGCAGTATGATGATGCAATATTTCTATCAACATGCACTATAATCCCGTGCAGTGTGATGATGCAATGTTTCTATCATCATGCACTATAATCCCGTGCAGTATGATGACACAGTGTTTCTATGAACATGCACTAATCCCGTGCAGTATGATAATGCAATGTTTCTATGAACATGCACTAATCCTGTGCAGTATGATAATGTAATGTTTCTATGAACATGCACTAATCCCGAGCAGTATGATAATGCAATGTTTCTATCATCATGCACTTTAATCCAATGCAGAATGAGAATGCAATGTTTCTATCATCTTTCACTATAATCCCATGCAGTATGATAATGCAAAGTTTCTATCAACATGCAGTATAATCCCGTGCAGTATGATAATGCAATGTTTCTATCAACATGCACTTTAATCCAATGCAGAATGAGAATGCAAAGTTTCTATCATCTTTCACTATAATCCCATGCAGTATGATAATGCAAAGTTTCTATCAACATGCAGTATAATCCCGTGCAGTATGATAATGCAATGTTTCTATCAACATGCACTATAATCCCGTGCAGTATGATAATGCAGTGTTTCTATCATCATGCACTATAATCCCGTGCAGTATGATAATGCAGTGTTTCTATCAACCTGCACTATAATCCCACGCAGTATGATAATGCAATGTTTCTATCAACATGCACTATAAACCCATGCAATATGATAATGCAATGTTTCTATCAACATGCACTATAATCCCATGCAGTATGATAATGCAATGTTTTTATCAACATGCACTATAATCCCATGCAGTATGATAATGCAGTGTTTCTATCAACATGCACTATAATCCCATGCAGTATGATAATGCAATGATTCTATCAACATGCACTATAATCCCGTGCAGTATGATAATGCAATGTTTCTATCAACAAGCACTATAATCCCGTGCAGTATGATAATGCATGGTTCTATCAACAAGCACTATAATCCCGTGCAGTATGATAATGCAATGGTTCTATCAACATGCACTATAATCCCATGCAGTTTGATAATGCAATGTTTTTATCAAAATGCACTATAATCCATGCAGTATGATAATGCAATGGTTCTATCATCATGCACTATAATCCCGTGCAGTATGATAATGCATTGTTTCTATCATCATGCACTATAATCCCGTGCAGTATGATAATGCAATGTTTCTATCAACATGCACTATAATCCCATGCAGTATGATAATGCAGTGTTTCTATCATTATGCACTATAATCCCATGCAGAATGATAATGCAATGTTTCTATCATCCTGCACTATAATCCCATGCAGTATGATAATGAAATGTTTCTACCATCATGCACGATAATCCCATGCAGTATGATAATGCAATGTTTCTATCATTATGCACTTTAATCCCATGCAGTATGATAATGCAATGTTTCTATCAACATGCACTATTATCCCATACAGTATGATAATGCAATGTTTCTATCACCATGCACTGTAATCCCGTGCAGTATGATAATGCAATATTTCTATCAACATGCACTGTAATCCCATGCAGTATGATAATGCAATGTTTCTATCAACATGCACTATTATCCTATGCAGTATGATAATGCAATGTTTCTATCAACATGCACTATTATCCCATGCAGTATGATAATGCAATGTTTCTATCAACATGCACTATTATCCCATGCAGTATGATAATGCATTGTTTCTATCAACATGCACTATAATCCCATGCAGTATGATAATGCAGTGTTTCTATCATCATGCACTATTATCCCATGCAGTATGATAATGCAGTGTTTCTATCATTATGCACTATAATCCCATGCAGTATGATAATGCAGTGTTTCTATCATTATGCACTATAATCCCATGCAGTATGGTAATGCAGTGTTTCTATCATTATGCACTATTATCCCATGCAGTATGATAATGCAGTATTTCTATCATTATGCACTATAATCCCATGCAGTATGATAATGCAGTGTTTCTATCATTATGCACTATAATCCCATGCAGTATGGTAATGCAATGTTTCTATCATCATGCACTATTATCCCATGCAGTATGATAATGCAATGTTTCTATCAACATGCACTATAATCCCATGCAGTATGATAATGCAATGTTTCTATCATCATGCACTATTATCCCATGCAGTATGATAATGCAGTGTTTCTATCATTATGCACTATAATCCCATGTAGTATGATAATGCAATGTTTCTATCATCATGCACTTTTATCCCATGCAGTATGATAATGCAGTGTTTCTATCATTATGCACTATAATCCCATGCAGTATGATAATGCAATGTTTCTATCATCATGCACTATTATCCCATGCAGTATGATAATGCAGTGTTTCTATCATCATGCACTATAATCCCATGCAGTATGATAATGCAATGTTTCTATCATCATGCACTATTATCCCATGCAGTATGATAATGCAGTGTTTCTATCATTATGCACTATAATCCCATGCAGTATGGTAATGCAATGTTTCTATCATCATGCACTATTATCCCATGCAGTATGATAATGCAGTGTTTCTATCATTATGCACTATTATCCCATGCAGTATGGTAATGCAATGGTTCTATCAACATGCAGTATAATCCCATGCAGTATGATAATGCAGTGTTTCTATCATCATGCACTATTATCCCATGCAGTATGATAATGCAGTGTTTCTATCATTATGCACTATAATCCCATGCAGTATGGTAATGCAATGTTTCTATCATCATGCACTATTATCCCATGCAGTATGATAATGCAGTGTTTCTATCATTATACACTATTATCCCATGCAGTATGGTAATGCAATGGTTCTATCAACATGCAGTATAATCCCATGCAGTATGATAATGCAGTGTTTCTATCATCATGCACTATTATCCCATGCAGTATGATAATGCAGTGTTTCTATCATTATGCACTATAATCCCATGCAGTATGGTAATGCAATGTTTCTATCATCATGCACTATTATCCCATGCAGTATGATAATGCAGTGTTTCTATCATTATGCACTATTATCCCATGCAGTATGGTAATGCAATGGTTCTATCAACATGCAGTATAATCCCATGCAGTATGATAATGCAGTGTTTCTATCAACATGCAGTATAATCCCATGCAGTATGATAATGCAGTGTTTCTATCAACATGCAGTATAATCCCATGCAGTATGATAATGCAATGTTTCTATCATGGTTTGGCATTTCTCTGACGGAATTGTTTTAATACAACGAATGTTTCTTCTTTGTTATTGCAGAATTTAACAAATCACATGCTATCGCTCATAAACATGTAAATTAATGCATGGTTAACTTTCCATAGATTTCCCTTGCCTACTCTTTAACAAACAAACATCTTAATTTATTGTTAAAGTTAAAATGCTTATACCTTATAATATGCATTATTATAAATTAAAGGCAATTTACAGCAACAAATAAATAAACACACTGCGACGTATGTGATATATCATAATATAAATACGATAACCTGCGGCATTACCACTTGGTGAAACACAATAATTTAATTCTATAAAACTCATGATATCATTAAAACTTTACAGAAAATATTATTTATTGCAATAAACGGTCATCACTAATGTGTAGACACTTGTCTTTAGCAGCCATATTTGTCCATACGTTTAAAATAATTAATTTGTATATTTTAAGCTGCAATATGTCTCGGTTTAAACATATTTTATTTTCATTATTTTCATATAAAAAAATACAGTATACAAATTGTTAACGATTAGAATGGAAGAATACAATTCTTACAGAGTTCGTCTGTCTTAAGTGGTCAGTTTTAACCTCTCCCTTCACTAGCTGTTTGACTGTTTGAGACTTTATATTAACTTGCCCATTTACCACATTAATGGTCAACACTTGCAATAAGAGCCTCAGATCTCATGCTCCAATAGATCATTTTCGGTGAAAGAAATCTATTGGAATGACGAGTGTGTCGTTTTTTGACGAATAAAAGATAAATAAACCAACCAAGTATAATACAAATATTTGACTACTGTGGATGACACGATGTTTTCTTGTACAAATAACTTAAAATTTAGATTCATAAAATACGGCAAAAACTACGGTAAAATACACATTGAAATCATTTGTAATAACTGCAAATTTCTTAAAACATCATGGATAAGCAAAAAAAAGTAACCATTAATACATGATGACTAAGCTATGTTGATACTTGTCAGTAATCTTCCACGTTATGCAGAATATTATACTCAATATAGTATTTTTCAAATGTTATTCTGTGCTGGCAAGACCGTATATTTCCATTACCCAACATCATAATATCCTCGCAAGACAGAAGCGATACACTTTTAAAGAAAAACTAATTAACAATGATACAATACGTATTAATTCAGTGGGATAAAAAGTGGGATATAAAGAAATATCGGTTCTATTTAGTTGCCGAAAATGGCAATTGTCACGACATTCTGGGCAACCTATTAACAGTGCTGTATTGGTTAATGTATAAAGTATAATATCACATCAAAGAATAACGAATGAATGGTGTTTTACGGCACGTCGACACATAAATAGGTCATTTTGTGCGCGCATCATCAAAGAATAAAGAAAGCCCTGTGAATTTTAGAGCCACAATTCAAACTAGTGTAAGCATCATTTACACTGAGTTTTTTTAATATGTATGAAAAGTTATTTCAATATAATATGTCATAACTGTCATTGATATTGACACAACCATTAATGGAATATTCTAGAACTGTAAATATCGCTTACAAAACTTGGCTACTGTAGCTTTAAGATTCTTTATCCATTCAGTTTACATATTAATGCACAATGATGCGACCATTGCGAGTTAGGACCATAAATAAATATACATGGACAAAAGTGATCGACCTTTAAACATTTTTTGTAAATAAAATATTGTTTAGTTTAGCTCAAATTTCGAAGCGAGTTCGATAGACAGATATATTTTATTGAGTTAAACGATTACAGTTTTTCATCAACACAAATATATGATAAAATAAATACACATACACACACGTGACCTAGCTGCACAAAGTAAAAATAAACAGTTTAATGTTAATATTATGTTACTCTCGAATCTTTTGAGAGTTTGTTTAATCGTTTTTGTGTCTAAAAGAAAACAATGTAAATATTAACAATAGTTTAATATTGTGGCTCTAAAATTCACGCAGAATTTCTTTATCCTGACAGCATACATTTATATGATATATAGACAAGAAAGTTTACTTGATAAATGCAATACCGCCCTGTGATTGTTTCTTGCATCAAATAATATACCGTACTATTAATACGGTAACGCATTGTTACACAGATATAATATTGCCCCTGTAAGATTGAAATGTTACAAATACAAAATAAATGGTCAGCTATTTATCCGCTCGTTATTCTCTTAACATGTAAATCTATGTTCCTGATATATTGCTGTGCTTTTATTATAGTCATTTTTATGCATTTCATATTCATTTACGTGTCTGAAGATAATGAGGGAAACATTTGCAATGCGTCCAGACTTGATTTCCCAAATGATGTTTTACGGTTAGCCATGTTGGCGTTATAAATGACTGGCCCCAATTTCACTAAACATCTCAACTTGAGGTAATTTTTTTTTAAAACTCTATTTACATTGATCTTTTTGCATATTGAAATTGGTTATGACTTTGATTCAATATTTGTATTTAAAGTGTAGTTAGTTTAAATTATCATATAGAGAAATTAAGATTTTTAATTTGAGGAAAACCTCAGCTTTTGGTGTTTAGTAAAACTGACGCCTGGTCTCTTATTCGGGTAATTTTGGTTGTTTTCTAAACTTTGTTTTTTTCAATTTTCCTAGTTGAAGTTTGCTTCCATTTATAAGTGTTAGAAGTTATTTGATGTATTCGTTACATCACTGTTCACAGGTTTGTCTTCGAGCATTTTGTGACTATTAACGAATTCATAGTTCTCTGAAAGATAAACATTTTGCCATTAACGTTGATTGTAAAACTAAACTATTTCATCTTTTCTGATGAGGAAAATGGACAATAAATTGCAAACACAAACGATACAATTCTACTGTTCGTACTTCGCACATTTGTTTTTCAACAGAGGCGAGATATGATTTAAGACACTCTTTCAAACACATCGCTAATACGCTTTGTACCGTAACCAGCATAGATTTCACATAAACCATGAATATAACATTTGACTGCTAACAGCTGTATAATGGAATGAGCTATTCCCTTTTAAGATAAAACATATTAAGAGGAATCTCGTTGCACACAGTCTTTGTACATAAAAGTAACACCCGGCACAGATTTCCCGTAATTAAATATAATTGTATTTCCGCACGAAAATGGACATGATTGGGCAAACTAAACTATGTCTTTGAAAATTGTTCCAACAAACGTGGTTGGATATTGTTATTTAAATGATGTTTTTACACACCGCCCATCAACCATTGTTGGAAGCAGTTTATGAAAAACATGTTTGTAAACCCAATATTTGATTTAATATTTTTTGAGTGATTGGTAGACTAGACACATGTGTATGTTTAGTCTCATTATAAATATGGTGCATGTAGTTTGTACATCAATAAACTAATCAGCTATTAGTAGTCATGGTATTTATGTGGATCCGTGGGCCAAGGTTTTTGTGAGGATCGGAAAGTTATTGTAACACTTAATGTTGACCGAAAGGTCAATGTAATTGTGGATAGGTAGGCCATGGACATATTGCTTCATGTGGATAGGGAGTTCGTGCTCTAAGATGGATCAGTAGATTGTGATGTTCATGTTGAGCTGTAACGCATGAACTTCAGTAGATATGTAGGGCATGATGTTTATGTTGATTGGTAGGCTATGATGTTTATGTGGATCGGTAGATTATGATGTTTATGTGGATCGCTATGTCATGATGTTTATGTGGAACGGTAGGTTATGATACCTATGTAGATCGGTAGGATATGATGTTTATGTGTATCGGTGGGTTATGAAGTTTATGTAGATCGGTAGGTCATGATGTTTATGTGGATTGGTAAGTTATGCTGTTTATGCGTATCGGTAGGTTATGATGTTTATTTGGATCGGTAGGTTATGATGTTTATGTGGATCGGTAGTTTATGATATTTATGTTGATCGGTAGGTTATGATGTTATGTGGATAAGTCGGTTATTATGTTTATAGGGATCGATAGGTAATGGTTGTGATGTTTATGTTAGTCGGTTACGATGTTTATGTGGATCGGTAGGTTATGATGTTGATGTGGATCGGTAAGTTATGATGTTGATGTGTATCCGTGGGTTATGATGTTTATGTGGATTGGTAGATTATGAGGTTTATGTGGATCGGTAAGGCATGATGTTTATGTGTATCGGGAGGTTATGATGTTTATGTGGATCGTTAGGTTATAATGTTTATGTTTACCTGTAGGTTATGATGTATATGTGTATCGGTAGGTTATGATGTTTATGTAGATCGGTAAGTTATGATATTTATGTGGATCGGTAGGTTATGATGTTTATATGGATCGGTAGGTTATAATGTTTATGTGTACCGGTAGGTTATGATGTTTATATGTATTGGTAGGTTATAATGTTTATGTGTACCGGTAGGTTATGATGTTTATATGTATCGGTAGGTTATGATGTTTATGTAGATCGGTAAGTCATGAACTTTATGTGGATCGGTAGGTTATGATGTTTATGTGAATGGGCAGACTTATTGAGACTGTTCATGGGTTAAATAATAGCTCCCCTTCACGCCCACTAGCACCACCTTAATCAATTGTATACAATATGTATTTTATAAACACCAGCGTTATGGCTTTTTAACACATAAAATAATAAATAAGGCGAGCTATAGTACAGTGGTTGGCATCTTGACCGCTCATACCGCAGATAGCAGGTTCGGGACACAATCCAGGGACAAATACGTGTAGCCTAGCTCGGTCCGATGATTTCTAAAAATTAACTGGTTCTACTCAGAGAATGGATTCGATAGCAATTTTTATAAGCTCAGAGCTTGCTTCGCAATCGATTTAAAAATGAAATATGTATAAACTAGTAAATAACAAATCTGTCTCTCTATTTTTCATGTTAGTGCAAAATGGACATTTTTTTATCTTTTTGTTTCTATGGCGAAAATCAAGAAACGACTCTTGTTAATGTGTCTGCCGCAGCCGTAATGAGGTGTAACGATGGAGGAACAATGGATTGCCAATTATATTTACTTCTTATCGAAGTAGTGATAAAAATACAACCATTGCAATGACAGTATGATAAAATTGAAACAATGAAACTTGTATCTATCAATCAAGGCTATTAATCGATATTTTGTATAGTCAATAAACGTGATCTATCTAGCAAGGCAATTTACCGATTATTGGACATGAGACCTCACAATAGGACGTCACATATACTCATCACATGGGACATCACAAATACGCATCATACATAGGACGTTACACATACTCATCATACATAGGACGACACACATACTCATCATACATAGGACGTCACATTAATTTATCATATATAGGACGTCACAGATACTCATCATACATAGGACGTCACACTTACTTATCATACATAGGACGTCACACTTACTTATCATACATAGGACGTCACACTTTCTCATGATACATAGGACGTCACATATACTTATCATACATAGGACGTCACACTTACTTATCATACATAGGACGTCACACATACTCATCATACATAGAACGTCACACTTTCTTATCATACATAGGACGTCACACTTATTTATCATACATAGGACGTCACACTTATTTATCATACATAAGACGTCACACATACTCATCATACATAGGACGACAAACATACTCATCATATATAGGACGTCACACTTACTCATCATACATAGGACGTCACACATACTTATCGTACATAGGACGTCACACTTACTCATCATACAAAGGACGTCACACATACTTATAGTACATAGGACGTCACACATACTCATCATACATAGGACGTCACACATACTCATCGTACATAGGACGTCACACTTACTCATCATACATAGGACGTCACACATACTCATCATACATAGGACGTCACATTTACTTATCATACATAGGACGTCCCACTTACTGATTATACATAGGACGTCACACTTACTGATCATACATAGAACGTCACACATACTTATCATACATAGGACGTCACACATACTCATCATACATAGGATGTCACACTTACTTAACATAAATAGGACGTCACACATACTCACCATACATAGGACGTCACACATACTCATCATACATAGGACGTCACACATACTCATCATACATAGGACGTCACACATATTCATCATACATAGGACGTCACACTTACTTATCATACATAGGACGTCACATACACTCATTACATGGGACGTCACAAATACTCATCATACATAGGACGTTACACATACTCATCATACATAGGACGTCACACTTACTTATCATACATACGACGTCACACATACTCATCATACATAGGACGTCACACTTACTTAACATAAATAGGACGTCACACATACTCACCATACATAGGACGTCACACATACTCATCATACATGGGAGGTCACACATACTCATCATACATAGGACGTCACACATATTCATCATGCATAGGACGTCACACTTACTTATCATACATAGGACGTCACATATACTCATCACATGGGACGTCACAAATACTCATCATACATATGATGTTACACATACTCATCATACATAGGACGACAAACATACTCATCATACTTAGGACGTCACATTAACTAATCATACATAGGACGTCACACTTACTTATCATACATAGGACGTCATACTTACTTATCATACATAGGACGTCACACATACTTATCACATGGAACTTCACACAAACGCATCACACATGGGACCTCACATATACTCTTCACACATAGGACGTCACACTTACTTATCATACATAGGACGTCACACTTACTTATCATACAAAGGACGTTACACATATTCATCATACATAGGACGTCACACATACTCATCATACATAGGATGATCATACATAGGACGTCACACATACTCATCATACATAGGACGTCACACTTACTCATCATACATAGGACGTCACACTTACTTATCATACATAGGACGTCACACTTACTTATCATACATAGGACGTCACACTTACTTATCATACATAGGACGTCACACTTACTTATCATACATAGGACGTCACACATACTCATCATACATAGGACGTCACACTTACTCATCATACATAGGACGTCACACTTACTCATCATACATAGGACGTCACACATACTCATCATAATTAGGTCGTCACACTTACTCATCATACATAGGACGTCACACATACTCATCATACATATGACGTCACACATACTGATCATACATAGGACGTCACACTTACTCATCATACATAGGACGTCACACATACTTATCATACATAGGATGTCACATATACTCATCATACATAGGACGTCACACTTACTGACCATACATAGGACGTCACACTTACTTATCATACATAGGACGTCACACATACTCATCATACATAGGACGTCACACTTACTTATCATACATAGGACGTCACACTTACTGATCATACATAGGACGTCACACATACTTATCATACATAGGATGTCACATATAATCATCATACATAGGACGTCACACTTACTGATCATACATAGAACGTCACACATACTCATCATAATTAGGACGTCACACTTACTCATCATACATAGGACGTCACACTTACTTATCATACATAGGACGTCACACTTACTTATCATACATAGGACGTCACACATACTCATCATAATTAGGACGTCACACATACTCATCATACATAGGACGTCACACATACTCATCATACATAGGACGTCACACTTACTGATCATACATAGGACGTCCCACTTACTGATTATACATAAATTACAGTATACTTAACCATGCATGGGACGTCCCATACACTCATCACACATATGACGTCACACATATTCATCATCATGCATATGACGTCACATATATTCATCACACATGGGATGCCCCATATACTCATCAAATATGAAACTTCACATATACTCATCACTCATGTGACGACCCATTTACTCAATGAAACGCGTATCTATCTGGCAAGGTAAATTACCGATTATGGAACATGAGACGTCACACATACTCATCACACGCGGGACGATGACGCTGTCATGATATCCATATTGACGACATTTTATCATACAAATGGTTCATTCAATAAATGAAACGAGTTATGCCATACGTAGCAAGAAACAATCAAGAAGCCTCTGCAATAGAAATAGAAGCAATCAGCGTTACGAGCGGCGCTGTATTTGATTAGATGGCAATCTCAACTATAAACATTACTACAGTGTCACACTGGACAGCGCTCTCCTTGTCATACGCCATTATATCATGCAATAAACGAGGACGATGTGAACGCTTGTCGTGTAAATAAGTTTTCCTGATTACGAATCGGAATTGACCATTTTGGCTTCTTTATTGTGATATAGAATCGTCAGTTGTCTCACATACGTCAGACTAGACTCTCAATCCGTCATACAAATACCTTTCATCTACACATCTGCCGGAGCAAACATTGGCACATTCAAATTAAGTTTCTTGTATCAATATCTGCTAGTTGGATATGGTAATGAAAGTGAAGATAGTGAACACTTCTCACACTACGTTATGCAATGTCTTATATTATACAGTAACAGTTACTGATGAACTTTTTTTTTTCGTTTTTCGCGCCGTTTTTTTTTAATACACGTAACGTACATTGACTCTACCAGCAACAGATACCCAGTTTTTAGCACTTTAAAATAAACATGTCACCTACTTTTTATCATTTTCTCTCCTTTTTATTTATCTCTTCATTTCCCTTGATTGTTGGTTTATTTAAGAATTGAAATCGCATTTTTGGTTTTTATCAGTTTCATCAAGTGATGGAAAAAATTCGGCTTTTAATCTTTATATTTACATCACATTTTAGATAAAACTATTACGTTATTTTTGCCATTTTATTTAAAAACCAAATAACACGTATTTAACAGAAAAGCCAATGTCATTAATGTAACGGCGATGTTGTCAACAAGTGAATATGTGCACGCATTTGTACGCCAACGTCACGTGAACCTAACGGTAATGTGACGTCTCACTGGCAAAAAAAATATAGCAACCAATAAAATGCAAACTGGTCCTTTTTAGCTCCGCCCAACTAACAATGTTTTTCTTTAGGAAAGGAAATGAGTTAATCTATATACTTTATTTAGGCTGAATGCAGTAAGATATCAATATTTGTTATTGAATGTTGTAACTGCAATTTTGATTCTAATGTTATTTGCACATTGAATGGAGAGCCGTAACTGATATTGCAAGAACTTGTGGTCCAATCCGTTTGCTTGTTATTTTAAGAGAATATATCAAGATATCTCAAAAATGTTCATATTGGTTAAAATCACCTTTTTTCCAATATATCATGCCTATATATACTCACTGACCCCGCATTACCGTAAAAGATATATATTTGTTAGTTGTTATGATAGCCTCACGTCGTCTTCATCCTATACACATATATCACTCGTACCCCAACAGTGAATTCTACACAGTTGTACGCTCATACCGTCGTATTACATGTAACTTAAGTGTACGTGAAATATAAAGCTTCTTTCAAACATATTCAACAGAACTAGATTGCGAGGATTTCCATTTTTATTTCTAATGAATTTATAAACATATATACGACTCATATATATGATTGATGGTCAGTGATGATTGTTGGCACGGCCATAGTAGACGCTTGTCTGTCTTGTGTGATTGCTCTGAGGTGTTGTTGTCTTTGTTTGTCGTCTGCTAGATCTATTGTCTTTTGTAATCATTTGTCGTCTGGGATGTGGAGAGAGATTTATTTGGTACCAAGGTGTTATGCACGAGTGTGTATGGGCTTATTGGAATGTAAAACATAGTCCCATCAATTTGTTTCTCATTTTGAATGTTTTGTTTAATTTGATAAGTATCGTAAGAAAATATTCACACTGATTCCCACCATTGAATATTCAAAAGAATCGATAAAATAATGTTTGTTTATACACGTGTTTGCTTATAATGACTTGTAAAATAATTATCATAATTATGTCCTACTGTTTGGATGTCTCGGACCACTTGACATATTACGAGGAAACAATATGTTCATCTCCTATATATATATATATACATGTACATTTATGTCTGGTTATTCACAAATTATTATCTCCACACGCGCACACACACACACACACACACACACACACACACACACACACACACACACACACACACACACACACACACACACACACACACAGAGAGAGAGAGAGAGAGAGAGAGAGAGAGAGAGAGAGAGAGAGAGAGAGAGAGAGAGAGAGAGAGAGTGTGTGTGTTTATGTAACCTTTCCGTCATGGTATCAAACCTTATTGTAAATATATGTGATAGTATTCTGATATTGTTACATAAAAACCTTAATACGCTTCTTTCGAAGTTCGAATCCCACGCTCGGCCACCGTCTCCGTGATAATTGCTATACAGCATTTCGCCTCTTTGTGTCATTGTCATTCGTCTCTCATTACTGATTCAAATGGGAAAGTTATAAGTTACTGGTGCACATGGGTTGGCATAAAAATGACGCTTAATATTAAAAGAAAACATTTTCTCTCATATTGGATTTATAACAAGCTGTAGGCATTCATCAATTCATGTTCATTTCATACTTTCCAAAATCAATACAGGCAATTTGGAAAAAATAATATTGTAATAAAAAAAAGAAACGATCGTTCTTTTATCTTACAAACGTTTGAAACAATATTATATTACTTTCGCTGATGTCAATGGCACTATGGTTATGACCACTGTAACGGCTACTGCTGTCGTGAGTGAACATTACCAATGTCGTTTATATTCCAATAAACAGAAACAGTATGCTATCTTGACGATGTTGAGAGGGAGTTGAGGCAACGTCACGGTGAGACAATCCTCATTGTGATATTGACCGATACAGCACACCGTAGCATAAACATTATTAATAAACAGCGGTAGCAGTGAAGTAGGCATACAGTACAAGAACAAATATCACCTAAATGTCAGCTTAATGGTCAGAGCCTAAATTCATCAACAATTTGAGTCTTATAATTGGTCTCAGACTCAAAAAACTACAGATTATTAAAACCCTGTCAACTATAGTTATTGGTAATGAATGAGGTTATGTTACATTTCGCTTTTAATAATTATTTAAACTGCTTGTTTCTGTAAATAAATAGCAATTTGCTTGTTTACATGCTCAAACTTAGTTTCTCGGATTCATATAAAATTATAAAATTATGACGCAAACACTTCAATCAACCTGGTATTTGAAAGTATTTATGCATATTTGAAGTAGAAAATATTTACATTTATTTTGTTATAATGGGTCCGCTTCTATTTATCGATGTTTATATTAAACTGTTTTTAAATTTTCGGCTTACGTCATCATCAGGAAAATAGCAAAAACGTTTTAGAAACTAAGTCACATCCATGTTGTAAGGTCATTCCATTTTGTAACTAAATAAACAACTCATTCATTTCGTTTTAGTTTAGCGTGAACTCTTCAGGAACTTAGCATGTTACAAAGGCTCACATCTTCTGAAGACACTGATATATAATGATAACACATTTTGGTTACTTATGTGTATATATATAATATATTCATTTCCAAAAATAAATCTGATAAAAATGTCTATAACAATAAAAGGAGATGTTTATCCACTTTACATTGAAAAACATTCTTTACACAATCAGTTGATCGTTCGTTATATTTCAGAAACAAAAACAATATAATTAAAAAACCTTTAATTTATGAGAATGAATCTAGAGGCAATCCCTATTGTCAATGTGACGATGGGATACATGTAATTCTTACATATAAATGTCTTATGATGTCTCTATATTCATTCCATGCATGCAATTACTCGTAAAAGAAACAATAAATAACAGCTAAACGTATCAGATTGCCGATGCTTCGGAAATCCGCTGATTTAGTGAGAAACGCATTAGTCTTGTTCCCTTGACGAGCAATTTATGCGTTGAATTTTAATTTAATTGGAATATGATCAAAATAATCAAACGGTATTTGTCTCATGTTTCCAATAATGAATATTTCTATTTCATGTTATTTTCGTCTTTGTATTAAATCAAAACAAAAGTTGTATGTTAATTAACGTAATCGCCCAATGCTTATGTTTGATATGAACAATATATTGGGTAAGGCTCATGTCGTGAAACATGAAAGCACCTTACATTGCTCACTAATGATTTTTGGGACGTTCTCACATTATTATGAATTTTATTTTAATTGTTTTAACGTTACTAAACAAATGTTAAGTTACAAGCAAATTTCGATTATATTAGTTTGACAGCTATAAAATTGATAAGGAAATTCCGAAGTTCGTTTTACTGTTGTAAATACCGAATTTATCAGTTTTACAGCAGTTACAGTTAAAAATGTAATTACTGTGCGATTTTCTATCGAATCTTTAGACGTCATTTCTTGTTGTTTTGTTCAGCAACGGTTGCTTGTTTGTCGATTGTGTACTAACGGTAACGGATATGACGTCATTTTTTAAAAACATATGCTAACGGCGTCATATAAAATACAGCCAAAAAAGTTAGTTGAATTTCAATTGTAAAGTTTTCTTCACGAAAGATAAAGTCTACACTTCCTCATCGCCTGCTGTTCTGTTCATGGGTTATCAACTTATCAAATGAGCTTATGCAATTTATTAGTGTTTACATATCGTGTAGATAATGGCTTCATCTTTATGTACTGACAGTATTTTAGTATTTCTGATTGGCGCAAATGTGGATGCATATTGTATTATTGCAAGAGACCATAGACTAGTACAATTTCCAGTCAATATTACTCTAGTTAATATTGTGCGTAGTATACATGCACATGTAGATACCGTGTCCAGAGTTATTTGGAGTACATGTAATTTGAAAACTTTCTAGAAAGTATTTCAGGCTCTTATTTTCGTGACAGTGTTTCTGCACACAATTTTCGTGACAATGTTTCTGCACACATTTTCGTGACAGTGTTTTTTGCACACAATTTTCGTGACAGTGTTTCTGCACACATTTCGTGACAGTGTTTCTGCACACTTTTTCGTGACAGTGTTGCTGCACACTTTTTCGTGAAAGTGTTTCTTCACACAATTTCGTGACAGTGTTTCTGCACACATTTTCGTGATAGTGTTTCTGCACACTTTTTCGTGACACTGTTTCTTAACACATTTTTGTGACAGTGTTTCTTCACACAATTTCGTGACAGTGTTCCTGTACACATTTTCCTGACAGTGTTTCTTCACACAATTTCGTGACAGTGTTTCTGCACACATTTTCGTGGCAGTGTTTCTGCACACTTTTTCGTGACAGTGTTTCTTCACCCAATTTCTTGACGGTGTTTCTGCACACATTTTCGTGACAGTGCTTCTGCACACATTTTCGTGACAGTGTTTCTGCTCATATCTTCGTGACAGTGTTTCTGCACACATTTTTTGGACAGTGTTTAGCACACATTTTCGTGACAGTGTTTCTGCAAACATTTTTGTAACAGTATTTATGCATACTTTTTGTGACGGTGTTTAGCACACATTTTCGTTACAGTGTTTTTGCACACATTTTCTGTACACATTTTAAAACTATTATTAATCATTTCCATTACTGTATATATGCTGTCTTTTTTTTCAAATATTGCTTAGAATTTTTCAGAATACTTTTTTAGATTTAGAAAAATATTACATCTTTAGTTTTATTTATGACAACAAAATGCTTTTTGGATAAGACAACTAGTTGTTGTATAAACTGTAGAACTTAAAAGCTTATCATGGCAGAAAAAGTCTTCATTTGATAAAAGCACGCAAAATTTTACTATCGCAAATCTTGATTGGCTTCAATTAGTTTCCATCCGTACCAAGGGACTACGGAGTCGTGCGTATGGACTATATGTATGTAATTCTAGACACCGTAAATAATGTATAATGTGTTCTCTTCTTTATAAATAATTATAGATAGAAGCTTTAAAGATGCAATGAAGATATTTTTCTATTTTTTTCATATATTTCTGTAAAGGCATATTGACTTGTTATAATATATCATATTTATTTTACATCGATTGTGAAACTTAGCCAAATGAAACTCGATATTCCAGGGAAGAGCCAGTACTAAGCATATAACGCAGATAAAGTGTCTTACTCAAGTACACAACATATAACAGTAATGGAGGATCGAACCCTCGATCCCCTAATCCGGGGTCCGATGTTCTTCTAATTGACAACACGCTCCACATATTTGCAAAAATCCAGCCACGACGTCCTCATGCTATTTCAGTTTGAATATAAAGCGCAATTACAGAGCCTCACGTTCTGTTTACATGCATGACTAGACAAAAGTGTATGTGACTCGTCATTAAATCAAGTCAAGTCAAGATTTTATAAGCATAAATATATACTATACATGTTACCGCCATCTGTATGACTATCGTGATAGTACAATCATAAATATAACAACAAAGCCATAAACGCACACACCTAAACCGCAACCTTCACACACACACACACGTACGCACGTGTTCGTCACATGGAAATTTCGGACTGTCACAAAACATTTTCTGAATTGGCCTCACATTTCCCACGCGCCTACTCGACTTTTGGAGAATCGTCTGCCGATCCACATCACTCAAATTATTCACATTCTTGTAAATATGTTTCCCGCTCGACGTCCTTTTTTTCAAAATGATATTTAAACTTCCTTTATACATCTGTAACACATTTGCTTTCGTAATATTTTTACACCACGAAAATACGCTAATCCGACGTCAGTCGCGTCATTTTCAAAATAATAAAAACATTTAGAGATGTCATAACATTGCAACGTTTAGCGCATTTTCTTACAGGCAATTTAATTTGATGTAAATTTCATCTAAATAGCTGAGTTCGCACACTTATGAAGACAGCAAAGTGTTATATTTCTTTTCGAACACCATATAGTATTGGCCACCAAACGACACTTAGAGCATATTGCTATTGTATGCAATTGTATTGCAAAAAGCTTGCCAAACTTACCCGACATGTCATGGTTCTTTACATTTTTTTCAAATGATGATTGTCACATGACTAAATTAATATTTTAATACATGCAATTTTCAATGTATGAGAACAAGTACAAATATTTAGTATTTTATTAAATAAAACAAGTAAAACATCTGTAAAACACATGTTCACTATTTTGTACAAAAATGCACAGATTCTAACAATAATACACGTAACACAAACATGACAATATAATGTAGAGCGCTTGGTCTATAGAGGTTGAGCACCGGACCCAGGATCGGAGAATGGTTGGTTCGATCCTCCGCCACGATAGCGGACAATGTG
The DNA here is from genome assembly GCA_029582155.1 of Panopea generosa. Taxonomy (NCBI): domain Eukaryota; kingdom Metazoa; phylum Mollusca; class Bivalvia; order Adapedonta; family Hiatellidae; genus Panopea; species Panopea generosa. The sequence continues at coordinate 14,286,658 of CM055895.1, read as the reverse complement.
TAGTTGTCTTGAGCAAGGCGCTGTATCGGTCTATGATAGGTTCTCGGTCTGAGACGTGACCGGAAGCTTGATTTGTCCGGGAACCTGTGTATCACAATAGAGGTAAAATGAATAAGTTTAAAATAATTCATGCACGTAACACGATTGGAAAAAATGTAAGAAAGTTTGCAATTTATCAAATGAATACAAAAGACCCTATCACAAATATAAATAATGCAAAATGAGTTTAACGTGACGTTTAGGTCTACCAGCTGCGCTTACTGTCTTCTTCATAATGTAAATTGTATATTGCTCTCGAGACAAACAAAATAAAACAACACTGACGTTAAAGTGTGTGATTACCGCGCGAAATTGAGTACGTATATGGGGCAGACTTGTTAATTAATAATAAGTTTACAATCATCGGTTATATATTGTTTTAATAATATCATAGAACAAATCCAGACACTTTACATAAATCGTCCTACATAAGAGCAAACATTAAATATCAGCATTATTTGAGCTATTGATGAATTATAAATTAGTTCTTCCTTGAGTCGGCCGTAATACATCACTTATGCTTAAGGTTCATCAAGAGCGAGTGTCATGCCAAATATACATTTGAACTTTGTTATACTATGATAATGTATCGTTGATATTTTGTAATCAATTAATTAATGTTGAAAATTGATTTATTTAAAACAAAAAAAAAGACATGCCGTTTTTAGAACTTCTGGATACATTTTATACAAGCTAGATATACAGAAATACACATAAGGAAGAAATATGAAAACAAATGATATTATTGGTTACTTACTTTAGATGTTACTGAATAATTTGGTACTCACCCCTTTGTATCCTGTGTCGTGTTTTCGTATACCTTCCTGTGTTGTGTTTTTGTATATGTTTCTGTGTTGCGTTTTCGTATATCTTCCTGTGTTGCGTCGTATATCTTCCTGTGTTGCGTTTTCGTATATTTTCCTGTAATGTGTTTTCGTATATATTTCTATATGTTGTGTTTTCGTATATCTTCCTGTGTTGTGTTTTCTTATATCTGACTGTGTTGATTTTTCGTATATCTTCCCATGTTGTGTTTTCATATATCTTCCCGTGTTGTGTTTTCATATATCTTCCCGTGTTGTGTTTTTGTATATTTTCCTGTATTGTGTTTTCATCTTTCTTTCTGTGTTGTATTTTTATATCTCTTCCCGTGTTGTGTGTTCGTATATCTTCCTGTGTTGTGCCTCGTATATTTCCATGTGTTAATATTTCATATTTCTTCCTTTGTTGTCTTTCATATATCTTCCCGTGTTGTATTTTCATATCTCTTCCCGTGTTGTGTTTTCGTTTTTCTTCCTGTATATTTTCAGTGTTGTTAATTTCGTTGTTTTCATTTAAATGTTAATTCAATATGCATTACCTTTTTAACAAAAACAGGCCTACTTCACGTTAAGATAGTAACTCTTAACCGTTACATACATCTATATGTGTTTATACGGAATCCGTTGGTAGCTGGTTAATGTTACACCGGATCGAGATAAACCTGTACTTCTGTTGATAGTTGAAACATGTTTGTTTGGTTATGTTAAGGATATTCTATGTATACTCTCAGTGTCTATGTAATACACTAACCTATCTACATATTCTTTGTAGCTATATAGAAATGTTCTGTCCTGTCTTGACTCTAGACATATTAATATAATGATGCTTATCGTTAGGTACGAATTATTTTAATTTTATTCACTGTTAGTTAAACAAAAGTGCATAAAGGACTCTGACAACGGCAGTAATTCTTTATCACATACGCCCACTCCAGTCTGTATTAAATAGTTTAAGTATACATTTTTTATTCAGTACATTATATTTATTCAGTATACTAATATTGTTTATATTCAGTACATTATATTTATTCAGTATAGTATACTTAATCAGTACATTATCTTTATTCAGTACAGTATATTATATTTATCAAGCACGGTATATTTAATCTGTATATAACATTTATTCAGCATATTGTTATTGTTTTAATTTAGTATATTATATTTATTCAGTATATTGTTATTGTTTTTATTCAGTACATTATATTTATTCAGCATAGTATATGTAATCAGTACATAACATTTATCCACCATATTTTTATTGTTTTTATTCAGTACATTATATTTATTCAGCATAGTATATGTAATCAGTACATTATATTTATTCAGTATAGTATATGTAATCAGTACATTACATTTATCCAGCATATTGTTATTGTTTTTTATTCAGTACATTATATTTATTCAGTATAGTATATGTAATCAGTATATTACATTTATCCAGCATATTGTTATTGTTTTTATTCAGAACATTATATTTATTCAGTACAGTATATGTAATCAGTACATTACATTTTTCCACCATATTGTTATTGTTTTTATTTAGAACATAATATTTATTCAGTATAGTATATGTAATCAGTACATTACATTTATCCAGCATATTGTTATTGTTTTTATTCATTACATTATATTTATTCAGTATAGTATATGTAATCAGTACATTACATTTATCCAGCATATTGTTATTGTTTTTATTCATTACATTATATTTATTCAGTATAGTATATGTAATCAGTATATTACATTTATCCAGCATATTGTTATTGTTTTTATTCAGAACATTATATTTATTCAGTACAGTATATGTAATCAGTACATTACATTTATCCACCATATTGTTATTGTTTTTATTCAGAACATAATATTTATTCAGTATAGTATATGTAATCAGTACATTACATTTATCCAGCATATTGTTATTGTTTTTATTCAGTACATTATATTTATTCAGTATAGTATATGTAATCAGTACATTACATTTATCCAGCATATTGTTATTGTTTTTATTCAGTACATTATATTTATTCAGTAAAGTATAATTAATCAGTACATTATTTTTATTCAGTACAGTATATTATATTTATCAAGCACAGTATATTTAATCTGTATAAAACATTTATTCAGTATATTGTTATTGTTTTTATTCAGTACATTATATTTATTCAGTATAGTATATGTAATCAGTACATTACATTTATCCAGCATATTGTTATTGTTTTTATTCAGTACATTATATTTATTCAGTAAAGTATATTTAATCAGTACATTATTTTTATTCAGTACAGTATATTTTATTTATCAAGCACAGTATATTTAATCTGTATAACACATTTATTCAGTATATTGTTATTGTTTTTATTCATTACATTATATTTATTCAGTATAGTATATGTAATCAGTACATTACATTTATCCAGCATACTGTAATTGTTTTTATTCAGTTCATTATATTTATTCATTATAGTATAAGTAATCAGTACATTACATTTATCCAGCATATTGTTATTGTTTTTATTCAGTACATTATATTTATTCAGTACAGTATATGTTATCAGTATAATACATTTATCCAGCATTTTGTTATTGTTTTTATTCAGTACATTATATTTATTCAGTATAGTATATGTAATCAGTACATTACATTTATCCAGCATATTGTTATTGTTTTTATTCAGTACATTACTTTTTTTTAAAAAGATAGTGCTAGCAATAACACTGAACCTGAATTTTGTTACTAATGACGATGTTAAAAATAATAATAATTATACATTTTTCTCGTTTATTAAAGACAACATAATACCAATTTCACGCTATTGTTTGAAGCATCGTGTGTGAAGCATCAGTTGAAATAAGCATCCCCACTATCTGTTAGCCAATACCGAGGCTGCCACAGCGAGGAGCAGGTACCATTTACATAGTTTATCTTCATTTATATGTCATACCGCCCGCAGTACGGTATAGTCTCTCTAGTACTCGGAATATTGGAATAAACTCTATTACGTGAGTGTTTATGTTAATTTATAATAATTATGTTTACTTCATGTACTATGTTTGAAATTAAAATTCTGATTAATACATGTGTATGTTTACCTTAGTTTTGTTTACATATATATATCTTTATATTAAAATATCATGCCTTACCACAAAACAATGGTTGACTTTATTTGTAAAATTTAAAATCTAAATCTCTCTTTAATAATCTCTCTTGGTGTTTCCTTTAGTTTGTTAACATATAAATTATATGTGTGTTAGTACATATTTTATAACTAACTTCTTTAAACAATGGTTTATATCAATAACCATATTTTAAAACGGAAGTATGGGTTTCTTTTCTTTATTTTGTTTGCAAAATATCCATTTGCAATATTTAAGCATGCCTTTTCACATTATAACAATGTTTTAAATCAATTACATTGAGGTGTCTGTTTCTTTATGACGTAACATTTTGCATGCATATGACGTATTGTCAGCTCATTAAAATTACTTCTATTGAAATATCTTCTGCATAACGGTAAAAACATCCTTCTTCTACAATGATTCGAAACTAAATTATAAACGATAATCACAAGGTTCCCCATTTCTTATAATTACATTTTGTGAATGGCCAATGGCATTATGTTGCCGATTTGCTGATAAACTAGAACTGAATTATTATTATTCAATCAGACGCACATTTCGTTTGTTCAGTTATTCAGCCCACGTTATGTAACCTATCATTTAAAAGCGTTAAGTAACTCAGATTGATTTGGGAATAATTTTTGGTTTATCCCAAATTCCAACGCAAGCTTAAGTGTTAAGGAGTATAAGATTGTCAGTAACAATATTCATTCTGTTTATATTTTAACAACAAAGGTGATATATTTGTACTGTTCTAATATCACTTGGAGAGTTATATTACCTCTCTATCGTCAGATATTCATTTCTAAAGATTACGTTGACTATGATTTACTACTTTTTCGACAAAGGGATTTATGTTTTGAAAACTTTATACAGATGAATAAAAAGTTTTATGCTTTTTATCTTATCTTGTTTTTTTATCATATCAGGCAATGTGATATTACATTTATACGATATCATATCAGGAAATGTGAGAATACATATATACGATATCATATCAGGCAATGTGGGAACACACACACACACACATTTATACGATATCCTTTCAGGCAATTTGGGAATACATATTTTTACAAATTACCTGAGATTATGAAATATCCTGCCACCAGTTTTACAAATTTACGTAGGGAATTATAAACATCAGAAATCCAACTGTTTGTTATATGTATGTTTATTTCAACACTAAACGTCTAATTCTACTTTAAATGAAATATATACAGCATAATGAGAAACACTTTTCACACATTCACATACTTTTTACACGGCTTTAACGTTAATGTTTAAATAATAATTTAATAATTTAAATAATCAGCAAGCCTTATATACACTGAATTTTGAGCATTTTCACCTCGTGTGAGCCCAACATGCTCCTATGACCACATTAAGCTCTGGACATGCTCCAATATACCTGGTCTTGGAGCATTTCACCTCATGTGCCCCCAACAAGCTCCGAGCATTCGAACATGCTTCAGTGTATGTCTCTGTACAAAGGAGCCTGCAGCATTATGTAATACTCCTGCTTAGATGCTTTATCTCTAACCAGTATTGACCCCTATTCATAAAATTCACAGTAATTTATGGCTCTGTTCTTATTTTGAGTAGCTGAACAATGGATCGATATAATTCTGTAACATTATATATATATATATATACGATATCATATCAGGGAATGTAAGACTACATATATACAATATCATATCAGAAAATGTGAGAATATATTTATACGATATCATATCAGGGAATGTGTGACTACATATATACAATATCATATCAGGAAATGTGAGTATACATATATACGATATCGTATCAGAAAATGTGAGAGTATATTTATACGATATCATATCAGGAAATGTGAGACTACATATATACGATATCATATCACAAAATGTGAGAATACATTTTACGATATCATATCAGGCAATGTGAGAATACATAATTATATACAATATCATATCAGGAAATGTGAGTATACATATATACGATACCGTATCAGAAAATGTGAGTATACATATATACAATATCATATCAGGAAATGTGAGAATACATATATACGATATCATATCAGAAAATGTGAGAATATATTTATTCGATATCATATTAGGCAACGTGAGAATACATATATACGATATCATATCAGTAAATGTGAGAATATATTTATATGAAATCATATCAGGAAATGTGAGACTACATATATACGAAATCATCAGAAAATGTGAGAATATATTTATACGATAAAATATCAGGCAATGTGAGAATACATATATACGATTTCATATCAGGCAATGTGAGAATACATATATACGATATCATATCAGAAAATGTGAGAATATATTTATACGATATCATATCAGGCAATGTGAGAATACATATATACGATATCATATCAGGCAATGTGAGAATAAATATCTGATATTATCAGATTGTATCCAGTTCCGTATTAAGCCTATTCATTGAATATGCATGACGTCACGCTATGACGCACTTTCAAACGGCTTATTTCCTCGAACGGCAAAAGTGTTCAAAACGCCTTTCGGGGATTAGTGGATATAAAACAGACATTTTGATGTGAATATTTGATAAAAAAAATCCTACATTCTGCCGAAAGTTTAAATTTTAATTGAAATTAAACACTAACTTATTTTTTATGAATATGTTGATGTTATTTGATACTTTTTGTGGTGTTTGTGTTTAGTTTGGCAAACCAAAATAAAAAAACATAAAGTTACTGTACTAGCTGGTCTGTCATATTCACGATATATAATGTAAGTAATCGCATCAACACAGTTCAGTGATAAACATCAAACAAATACATATTTATGTGTTTTTACTTATCAAGTTTTAATAATATTTATTTTTAGTGTTTAAATTTTATATTTTCGTATTTATTTCGTTTTTGTTTTATTTAAATAATCTTCAAAACAGACGCTCCAAGCGAATGCTTTGAAGATTCTTTAAATAAAAAACATATTTTTCAAATAATTTGTTATAACAAATATATGCAATTTTTGTAAACTCTCTAAAATATAGATTTTGGTGAAAAAATATTTTACTACGTAATTGCTCTAAACTTATATCATCTGTTCCAAAAAAAAATATTTCCAAAACACACCTTTTATTTATTTGAACAAAATTTCAAAATTTTTCTTCTAAAGTTTATATCATATATTCAGATCAAATTACTATTACTAAATGGGCATTCCACAGTGTGTGGACTTGTTGAATGTATCCGAAGCGAAGATTCCTGATTCGTCCGTATCCGAAATAAAGGCCATCCGAAACATCATCATATACACTAGTTTAACTTCACATTTATTATTGGCAAATGCATTTGAACGCAACAATTTGCCTGAGAATTTGGTCTTACATAAGTACACGCATTTGTTTTTGAAGTTAACCTTTAGTTTCTTTTTTTTTCAGTGAAAGTTAATGACGCGTTGGTATTAGTCAAATTTTTGTGAAATATACTTAAGGCGCATTTGAAATATGTCACCATTGTGCCATGATGTGGTTTATTTATGAACGTGCTAGAAAAACTGACTCTATGTGGGTGGCAGAGACGTTTGCAATTTCGTGACTTTACTGAAATGCTGATTACCTTTAGATTTGATACGACGTGTCCATAATCGATGTTTTCTTATACTGGAGAGTATTAGATCACTATATCACATACATTTGTTATCAATATGCAATATTAATGCAGCACATCGTCATTTTCCAAGCGTTTATTAAATTTGAAAATAATCAATAAATCAGGATTTGACAAACGATTGTTTTACCTTACTTCTTTTTTTTGGAGTACGAATATATAAAATGATATTACGTGAATCCCTTGTATCGATATATAACCACGATTACCGTATTCTAATGTTAACACTTATTTCTGTATATTAAATGCATCAATAACTCTGACAACTGCCAAGAAAGTAAGCAATTTGCCACTCAAGATTTTTTCTACAACATATAAGATTTGAAGCATATTGTCCTAAGTGTTCTCCTGATATCTTATCGGATAAGATTATTCTATGAGTAAGTACATACACAAACATCAACTCCTTGAGGATCTGTGTCTAATTTCGTTTATTTATATGCTAGCGACGTTTAATATTACATCCAGATTCTTATCCAAGCCACTTACTGGTTATGTTCATCTAGTATTTTCATGTATAAAGACAGCGAATATATCCAAGAGGCCGATTAATAGCTTTGTTTACTTTTCTAAAATAAAACCATCATTTACAATGTATTAAACTGTTCTGCACAGCACGGTGGTCCGAGTATATATAGATCCGATTTATTACATATGACGTATTGAAGCAACACATTTTACACAAACGACTTCAGCTGTTCAGTTTACCAGCTTTAAAGGGATTATATTGTTATATTACCGTCAACTCCCTGTCCTAAATACATACGCCCAGCATGAAGATACACTTATAACTTAGAGATATACGCGTCTAAAGTGTCTAATTGCATAACCTGTTTATTACAAACATCGGGTTTCTGAAGTCATGTTTTTGTTTTTGTCTACATTCCCCATTTTCAACAAACCGCTTTCGGGTTTCCGATCAATCATCGGATAACATCGTGAAGACTCGTTCCTGATCTCGTTTTCGAGGCTTTGTTCGGGAAGTTTACGGAGTTCAATGTAAACATTGCCCAATACTTTATTGCGGGACGTATTAAAGTTTTGGCCAGTATTCAATTACTGTTAATTTGATAACTTTCAAGTAAATAAATGTTATACGTCAATACATAAGCATTATTTTGTGCACACTGCATACATGAAAAGTCTGGATTAACAGCGTGTTTGTGTTACTTGCCAATATAATCCCTTTAACTAGTCTATCCCAGAATCTTATATCTCCCGAATCAGGGTCTGTTGACCACCAATGAAAAAGCAGGGAATTCTATGCCTGTCCCACAATTCATACCAATTGAACCTTTACTAAACTGTGACGCCATTCAAACTTTCAGTTAAAGCCACTGACCAATCAACGTGCTCAATTGTGGGTTTCCCAGCATTGCTAAAAAAACGGACCCAATCGGGAGAGCTTGGTCTGTTCTACAGACTAAACTTTAACTGAGGATACAACAATGTTTAACGGTAGATAAATGAATCAAAGCATTTGAAAGTACTGATAGCGGTGTTTATAAATATTAATACGCCTTTCTAATTTGATTGATTTTATTGTAACGTTCGGTTTATTTAATACAACTTTATTTTTTAAAAATGACATAATACAAGGTCCACAATATAGTTTTATCATTTGATTTGTTTCTGCTTGCATATATAAATAATTTCATGAATAAATAAAATTCAAGGAATAAAATGTAGTTCCTGTCGCGTTTGAACATTTTGGCGGTGATCAACAATGCAAAGCTTGATCACGGCGGAATAATCAGGGCTAAGTCAAGCTAAAACGAGTCATAATAGTATTCATCAAATGCATTGGTGATATAAATATAAGCAATATTTTTTATTAAACATTTATGAGATATGAACCTACATGTAAGAGCAAAGTTTACCTGAAAATTATATTTGGCATATGGCACGTATACGTTCATGTCTTATGAATGTTCAACAAGTATAATAAGTTTCAAACGAAAGTTTATGAAAAGTTGTGACCTGCACTACAACATATTTGATTTCTGCCAACATTGTCACATAGTTCATGTACTTTGAATCGTCACCTGCAGTATATAGTTTGAATACCGATATAACTGCTCAATGGCATTACTATACACTGGATGGGAACTGTTCTGTTCTGTAAGACACCTACTCTTAAACCATCTCATTATTATGAACTATATTGTTTAATATCATTCTTTAGATATTATCCTACTTTCTCAACCAATCGATTGCTCAGAATTTTTTAAAAAAAATCTATTTTACGAAAAACGTTATGAGTAGATGTTGACCTACTTCCTCTGTCAATAGAATCGCTACAGGAACGAGAAAATAGATCAATAGAAAATCTTATATAACTTCTAACATATACAATTATTACAAACCAACAAACTTATCTCAATTGAAAAACAAAATTTAGTAATATTATTAAAAAATCACATCGGAAATCGGATTATGACAAAGACAATGTATCGCTAATAAACATTTTCCGATAGGATAGGTTTATATTGCGTAGGAGAGAACTGTCAACTCTCATTTTTGAAAAAAAGTAAAATGTTGGCAAATGACATGTTTTATTTTATTCTCTAACTAAGTTAATGCTTTTTATAGCTGTAAAAATATTATTATCTAATAATCTTAAACATTATCCTCGGTAATATTTTACTTCGCCAATTATATCGACCAGTAACAGTTTTTATTGTTTTTTAAGTACAATTTATGTTTTCTTTGAAATTGTATATGTTTGCTCCATTAAGCAGATAAGCATAAGTATTGACTTTTGTAAGCGCACCTACTTATATCTGACTATTTCAGCCCATGACACTGACTTGTACAAAGTCATCATCTCCATTTTCATGTAAAATAACAGTTACCGAATATTCTTATTGTATCGCTAGTCGATTACCAAACTTCAACCATATTCAAAAAGATTGAGTTTGTACAAATATACGATAACCAAAGTGCTCAGAAGTACTGAACGTTGAGATAATTTGTGAGATTGTGATCCTCCATGTTATAAAAATGCGATTAAAATTTAGTGTTAGGGAGTTGGTTGAATGTTAGATCAAGTGGTGCTCTATTTTCGAACAACACTACATGACCTCCATGGTTTCAAGGAGCAAGAAATTATAACAGCACCGAATCAAGGTACGAAACGATTGTGTACGGCCAACACATATCTCCGACTTCACAATACTGGTTTTGATGTCCTGCTTTCTAAGCCAATAAAATCACTGAAATTTTTCAAACTAGAACATTTCATTTTACATAGAATGTTGACATACTTCTTCAGCCAATGAAATCGCTCTAGAAACGACAACGTAGATCAGCATCTAAGCTGGTTAAAAGTTACATGGACTTTTCTACTATAACTTTTAACCTATGCATAGATGGCATTACTGCTGGAGTGGCTACTATTGTATTACTGGAGTGGCTAGTTTTGTATTACTGGAGTGGCTACTATTGTATTACTGGAATGGCTAGTTTTGTATTACTGGAGTGTCTACTTTTGTATAGCAGTGCGGTGTTGTATCTGTATGTCACTTTAAAATATGATGACATAATGACGTTCGTCTAGTAGATCGTAAAACTGATATTGTCTTTATTAAATTAGAAAATAGAATTACATCACGTGGTCTAGGCACTGTTACTGTTACATTACACGTGGTCTAGGTTTTGTTAATATTGCATCACAAGAGATTCAGGTAATCCTTATATTAATTTTATTTTTCATACACAACACTCGTGTATGGATTATTTACCACATTACGTAAACCGGATTCCACTGTCTGGTAAACGAGGTAACATTTCCTATAAACCTTTAATAAAATAGAAAACTAACACTGCAAACATTTTGATGGTTGACTTATTAGTCTAGAGAACATTGGTATTTCATTACCAAAGTATCGCTGCAGTATAATATCTGCAGTTGTGTACGATTCATTAAGATTTACATTTTGTTGCATGCAATAGCCATTGAAGAAATTGTTCATGAGATATTCATTTCTAAAATCCCATCAGATACTATAAGGTTATTTTACAGTGTTTTGTACAATATGGGAATATGTTTAACGAGTATGTATTGGGGTGAAAATCATACTGGACGAGATGCCGTAGGCGTACAACACTGTAAAATTATATTTTTATTCTATACCCCATTTTAAAAGAATTTATCAAAAACGTGAAGAAAAAGCAAGATCCCCTGAAAAAGGTAAACCGTGAGTTTAGAGCCATGAACCGACAGACAAAGGAAATTGCAGATATTTTGGTCTCAACGTCTCGAACGTCATGTGGAACATTTTGTCGGTTGTTTGATTTTATCGTTGAAATTTCTGAATTTAATTTTTTAGTCGCCATCTTGAATTTTGAAGTGTTCAATATACAACTTAATGGATCCAATACGCTTCTACATATTAAACGGTCACGAGATAACATCTGGGGTAGGTGAATGGCTATACGCTTACAGGTATAGAATAATATAACAATATAAGGTATTGTGTATTTCTTGTGTTGCAATTTATAAATTTGGATTGCAATTCCAGTTACATTTTTTATATGTATTGGTTGTGTTTGTGATGTTTTGTTGGAAGAGTTCAGTTACGTCTCCTGGGTCCAATATAATAAATTTTGTTTCATAATCAACTAAAAACAAACGAATGAAATCATATGTTAATACCTTTTGCTTTCTAATACAAAACTGCATAAACACTTTCAAAATCGAGGCCGAATCAAGTGTTTGTGCTTTAATTCGTTCTTTTTTTTATTTAACTGAATCTTGGAAATTGTGTTTGAGTACGAAATCTAGATGAATGTGAAAGATCGTTAACCTTGAGGCCTGTTGGCCATTATAGGATTTTGTTTTTTTTCCTATCAGTTTTGTCTCCTGAATACTCCCTAACTGCCTATTAATTAATTCCCATTTTACCATTGTTCATTCATTTTTATATTTTCTCAATTAGTATTTTGACACTGAGACAATGCAACCACATTAGATTAACCGCTGTGTGGTTGAGCATTCGATCCTCCTTGAGTAAGACATTTTTTCCGCATATGCTTTGTACTGGTTCTACCGTGGCCCCCTCGATACGCCGTTTAATAAGTTGTGTATTATTAAATCACGTGTACGCTATAACTAATAATTGTAAATGGTATACTATTAAATCACGTGTACGCTATAACTTTAATAATTGTAAGTTGTATATTATTGAATTATGTGTACGCTATAACTTTAATAATTGTAAGCTGTATATTACTAAATCACATATAAGCTATAACTTTGATATTTGTAACTTAAATATTATTAAATTACGTGTACGCTATGATTTTGATAATTGTAAGTTGTATATTTTTTAATCACGTGTACGTTATAACTTTAATAATTATAAGATATCATTGAGCTGCTACAGCCTATGTTTGGAATAATTAATGATATCGCGAAGTTAGATCATAAAATGGAAGGTATATGTCCAAAACACGCAATTTTATATTAATTAAAACATTATCCTACATTTGTCGTATTTTGATTTTTTAAATGTTATATTAGTGAGCATGTACATGCCTTTAAAATATAATCTTGTACACTGTAGAACCATATCGTTTGTCTTTACCAATCTAAATATTATTGGTGGTGGGGGCAAGGTATATGTCGGCCCCTTCCATCTTGAACAATGGGCGACGGGATCGGCTCCTACGTTCTCTCGCTTCTTACAATGCAACTCATCGCAGCTTTCAAAGGACATATCAATACTGGCATTACAGTAAAAGCGATATGATCCCAACTGTATATGTCACTATGACTGTTTATGAGGTGCTACTGTTATATTTTGAATACATTATTCTCTCCCACAATCCTCTCGCAAATTTTGTTGAAATGATCGTACATTGTTCTTTGAATTAATTGACCGAAACCAGCGCTTTAATTGTAATTCAGCTCTCTTGTTCGTCGCTATAACTGCGATGTTGTCAATCATGCTGCCCTATTCAACAGAATTCTCCAGAATTACCGGAACTATAAACTGTTGTAAATATTCATATCGACAATAAACACGGGATTGATTCGTCTAATCAGAAGCATTTTGTAATAGAACGTGTTACACCAATCTTCGTCTTCCATATATGAGAGACGTTAGCGTCGTCGAGACTGGCCTTTATTCAGATAAATCAGCATATTTGCGCTCTGTAATAGCGTTTCTCTGAGAAATGAATTTCATAAAACATTCATACGTGGTGATATTTAAACTTAATGGGTATTTCAAACATACATGCATCGTGAAATGTAAGTTAAGATCGTACTGTGCTGTTTGCACGTAACATAGGCTGCGGCATTATCAACAGATGGCGTGTCGTCGTTACGAACACAGCTGGCGGACTGCTGTTGTAAGTTGATTTAACTTTCTGGTCGAATCAACAAACGACGAGGAAACATCTTTGATTAATTCATTATATATGTTACATCAAGCATAGGCAGTTATCATTGTGGCAGTTCATTTCGTGTGACATTACAAATAGTGGCTACACATGCCTCCAGTAGCATTAGCATCAGCTTTTCCCAGGTCATGTAGAAACAAAATGGCGTTTCTTTTTAATTACTGTCTATGCACATTACCTAGTTTACAATAAACGAGAGCTGCTTGAGGGACAGCGCGCTCGACTATTCAAATATTTGTCACAGAAGTACAAATTTGATTGAGACAGATGACAAATCCAAGCAAATAAGAGTTATCTATCTTACACAATTGACAAAATTGAGTAGGTCCTATGATTGCAATATCTTGTATGAAGTTTCAATCAAATACATGCAGTGACTGTTGAGTTATAATATTTCTAAGTAAAACAGTCCCTAATTTGAAAAAAAATCTGGCAGGAGTTATCTGACTTGATTAATTTAGTTGATTTCATGACTACAAAGCCATATGTAAAGCTTCAATCAAATACATTGAGCGATTGGTGTAACCAAAATTCTATGTCAAAGAAGGGCAATAATTTGCATTATATTCGTGCAAGAGTAATCTAACTTAGTTATTGTAGTAGAGTTGGTAACTGGGAAGGCTCGTGTTATGATTCAATCAAATACGTTGAGTGGTTGTTGAGATATGGACTTGATGGTACATGCACGCAAAACTTTTACCAGATTTTCTAAGTCAAACAAGGGCAATAATACGCATTATATTCATGCAAGAGTTATCTAACTTAGTTATTGTAGTAGGGTTGACGACTAGGAAGGCTTGAGTAAAGTTTCAAGTCAATACATGCATTGGTTATGAGATATCGACTTAATGTTACTTGCACGCAAAACTTAAACCAGATTTTCTAAGTCAAACAAGGGCAATATTTTGCATTTAATCATGCAAGAGTTGTCTTACTTATTTACTGTAGTAGGGTTGGTGACTTTGAAGGCTTGTGTAAAGTTTCAATCAAATACATTACGTTGTTTGTAAGATATAGACTTGATGGTACTTGCATACAAAACTTTAACCTGATTTTCTAATTCAAACAAGGGCAATAATTTGCATTATATTCATGTAATAGTTATGGAACATAGTTACTGTTACAGGGTTAATGACTGGAAAGGCTTGTGTAGAGGTTTCAATCAAATACATTGAGTGGCTGGTGAGGTATAGACTTGATGGTACTTGCATGCAAAACTTTAACCAGATTTTCTAAGTAAAACAAGGGTAATAATTTGCATTTTATTCATGCAAGAGTTATCTAACTTAGTTACTGTAGTAAGGTTAATTATTAGGAAGGCATGTGTAAAGTTTCAAAACAATACACGCAATTGTCACTGAGATAGGGACTTGCATTCAAAACTTTAACCAGAATGTCTAAGTCAAAAAAGGGCAATAATTTGTATCGTATTCATGCAAGAGTTATCTAACTTAGCTGTTGTAGTAGGGTATATGACTAGGAAGGCTTGTATAAAGTTTAAAGGCAATATATGCAATGGTTACTGCGATAAAGACTTGCATGCAAAACGTTAACCAATGTGTGACGCCGACGCAAGCGTAACATTAAATTTTGACCCAGTTGAAAAATGAACCCATGGGTCACTTTTCATCGGATGAGTGATGCATTTTTTAACATTGAAAACTGACCCCGACCGTTATCTAATGACCCACCCACACTCGAAAAATTGATGTAAAGTGTGAATTATAACCGGAAAATGTTGATATACGATATATATATATATATATAAAATATGGCCGGTATGCTAAAGATACGTTGTTTCATTGCTGATAACACGTGTGGTATCGGAATGGTTGTTGTTGGAATTTCTTTTCGTTAGTGTGGTTGTTGTTTCACAAGTTAAGAATGCGATGAAGCATTCCTACATCAACTCTCTCTTTATGTCTTCGTCTCTCTCTCTTTGTTACCCAGGCATCGGCATCACACTTTCGTTAAAAATTTTGCATGCAAGTTACTATCATTTCAACTTCTCAGTAACCACCAACCAGATTGATTTGAAACATAACCAAGTCTTAAGGTTATCAAACAACCAAGTTAATTAACTCTTGGTAGAACTGACTGCCAATTATGACCATTAGTCGACTTAGAAATGCTGGTTAAAGTTTTCCGTGCATCTTGATATCATGCACATATCTCTGTAACCTCATATGCCATTGATTTGAAACTACACAAACACTCTCGTGTTATTAAACATAGTCTCCCAGCTATGTCCCATGCCTCTGGTGGTGCTTTTGACAACAATTATACCCATTTTCTGCATTTGTATATTTTTCATAATTAACACTTGTCTGACCCACAGCAATGACCGAATTTAATGTTGGAAGACACCTTGTGGCCCGACCCAATTTCTATATTATAAGTAAAATATTTTTAAACCACAAACAAACATCTTGGTTAAACGTATTTCCTCACTTTAAACGTTGAATAACTCAGAAACAAATATAGAACCCAACACTGAATAACACTCACTTGTGTGTGAAAAGTGGATGTGTGTAACAAATAATATAGCTTGGACAGGTCTTTAGTATGTATTGACAAAACAATGCGAATAGTCCAGCGCGCTAGAACTTTGTGTTTCTAGCAATACCTTACTACTTTCGATGCAATTCATAACCTTTTTTGTAATATGCAAATATATCTCAACATTGTTGTAAAAGGGAGTTTCCTTGCATTATTTAATGATATGATTAAATTAAATGGTTCAAGGGGCGTAGGTTGATTGAAAACGATGTTTAGGCACAGTTGTAGGGGGTTCAGGGGTATGCTCCCCTTATCTTTTCCAGCTGTCGTAGATGCGTTTTGGCGTATATTTTCTTTTGTTTTTAGGGGGCTGGATATTCTTAATTTTAACTTTGAATTCATTGTTTTATAACCATATAAATTGATAACAAATGTGATGTTTTAAGGTTTGTTTCATGGTTTCAAGCGGTTACTATTTTCAAATTTATCGTCGCCATCGGTTTCCCACATAAGCGACGCATCCACAAGAGTATTAGTAATTTTCGATTTTTGGAGGATACTGCAGAAATACAGAAGACACTTCTGTAGCGTTTCTGGTTCTTTTACATGTTCGATGATAAGCATCGATACATGCGACGTCGATATTTGTTAAAGTCCCATTCGAAAGACTGATAAGTATTTTTAGTTGGAGGAGCAGGTGATTGAACCTGCGACCCCTCAGTTCACAGTCAAAGTACCATACAGTACTGATGAGGAGTGTTCATTTGTGCCGCAATGCGATAAGTCACTTTAGAAAATCTCTAGTTTTCTGCATTTGTATGACGCAAACACGGTGATAACACGATCAACATCTATGCTACGTTGTACATGGAGATTCTGAAGTAATCAGACATATAGTCTGCACTTAAGGATTAGCCTAATAGCGTTACCGACCAATTCGTCATTACAGAACATTTCATGAACAGTCTGTACTATTCCATACCTGTACATAACGATTTTAGTTTGTTCTAATCAAGTTATCAAGGGCCTACATATACCATTATCATTGTTTGTCCAATGTGTAATTAAATAAGAGATGAATATATAAAAACATATTACACCGGACGACCAAGTATGGTAAAGTTTATGGATTTATTAAATACAAACCGAAAATCGTTGTCAACATAATTAACATCACTTTGGACAAAAGCTTTCAAATGCAGATACAATCTGATAAATAACGTGTAACAGTTCACATACTGATATTTCATCGATATGTTAATTAAAAATAATACTTTTTATATACTAATACCGCTCGACGAATACTATTTTACTAGATTTTGCAAAATGATTTTGTTTAAAATCACTGTCACCAATATTAGTTTAAAACGACATGTATATATTTTATATTGTAGACATCCGATTGCATGCAATAAAAAGGTGTGTATATGACGATGAGATACGATGCTCAAGTCTGAATAAAATTTCTGTTCTGTTCTAGTCCGTACAATATTATATCATCACCAACATTATAAGACAAACCTGGAGAGTCATATAAACAATTCTTATTAACTAAAAACGCACATATCTTACCAACAAGACGACCTAACATTTCTGAATAACACAAAGTCCATGGCTAATTATCCTGCTATCACATCTCCGTTAATTGACATCTTTGATCTTTGCCTATTTTTAACTGTATCTTTACAAAAATAAACCAATTTACAAATATTATTTTCTCTATTCTACATAACTATCTTTCCAATGTATCAAACTCTTAAGTTGTAATCAGGTAATGTCATCTTTAAATTTTGAAGTTCATATATCTGTGATTTCTAAAAAGTGTTCCGTTATGTACTGGACTAAGATCATGAAGCAACTGAATTCAATTTTGTATAAATCTATTTATGAACACTGTAACTTTCAAAATAATAAATGTTAGGCAAAATGTATGGAATCGTTCTTAAATAACCTAAGATTTGGAGATATGTGGCTAAATTTTAATCCAAATTTGATTTATTCTATCTTATTTAAACAGAGAATTAGAGAGAACAATACATGCAGTCTTGGACTGCATCTGTTCAGACTATGCCGAAACTTACAGACTTTGTTGAAACTGCACTATTACAATAAGTTTAAAGTAGGTTTTACATATGAAAATTACTTAGATTTTATTTCAAACGAAAATAATCACAAATATTTACATGTTTACATCTTAGCGCCCATACTTTAGATATAGAACCAGGCAGCTATACACATGTAGAAAGACAGAATCGAATTTGTAAATTATGTTCCTTAAATGTTGAATCAAAGTATCATTTTTTTATGTTGTCCCAAATACAACAAGAACTTAGTATTTGAAATATATATCAATTCCTACAATACATTTTTAAATCTAGTTTCATCTACAAATAAAAGACAAGTGCGTAATACATCGAGATATATTTCTGAGACGTGTATGCTTAAAAAAAACTACCTTTTATTCAATGACTGCTTCTTAACTATATTTACTGAATTGAAATATTTAAAATGTAATGTCTGGATTCGATATATTGCGATGTTTGACCGTTTATGCGTACATTACCTATGTTTATATTGTGTATGCCATAGGCAATTGTGTATTGTCGCTATGCCAATAAAAGTGAACTTAATATATTGTTTGGATTTATATCAATTATGTCTTTTGGCTATTATTGAAATTACTTAACTTTAAACATATTGTATTACTTTTTAGTAGCAAAAGGGTTGGGCCACAAGGTATCCAATGTTAAAATCGGCCCTTCCCAACAACAAATTATTTACAAAATACTATCAAGATGGCAATAAAACATATTCATATATGAAGCAAGAAGAAAAAAAGAAAAAGGATACATTGTTTAAATATATGCTTCCAATGCAAACCTTAGATGAGGGACTCCATTGTGAGGTAAATACTTAAATTAATAAGATCTATTCTTAATCAAAACGTGTAGTGTCTTTAATATAAGTTTGGTCATTGTTAAATACAGCAATATTTTCATCGTCTGAAATATCATCGCTCTCTTGTAACAGGGTTTTAACACTTAAAGGATGAAGATAACGTGTAGCATGAAAGAGACGAAGAAGATCGCTTAAAAAAGAAGGACATTGCATCAAATAGTGTTCGGCATCCTCTTTTTTGTGCCCACATGTTGGACTTAATGAATTAATAATTACTTTCCCACCGAGGTGTCACTCAGAGTGTGCCAATATCTGACTTATCTCTATTTACCATTTCCTGTGTTGAGCTCAATTTCGATATAACTTTAATTATAATTGCTTATCGATAATTGCCATCCAAATATTTTATTCAGCATAAAGCAAAATTACACTGCTTCTAGACTACACAAATAATTTATAATATAAAAGGTACATGGAACACACCGCCTTTCTTAAATGAAAGATATTCATTGTCTGGAAAGGAAGAGCGATTTTCGGCAATGATGGCCAGACTCAATCTCCTTCGCGGAGTTACCGTCGTTACACTCACTTCAATGTGACGTAATGAGTTGAATGTGTAAGAGGGTGGGCCAGATCTGTTTTAATGTGATCGATTGAATGTTTATATGATGGCATCAACTCGTGAACATTACGAAAATTAACAGATTGTACAGATCCATGACAAAAACATTTATACGTTGGTAATGATATTAAATATTTGGATAATATACAATGATCTTTTGTTGCGAAATTTATAGTTAACTTCCCATCATCCTTTCCTTTGGATCCGATTTTTATTGCATTTTAGGTATTTTTCTTTTTCGATTTCTCAGAAAAAAAGTGTAGGCACGTGCTTATAATACCTATAGTAAGCTCCGCTCCTGGGTTCGCATGGATTTTGTCAATGTCAGTTTGAAAAGGAATTGTTTGTTTTCTGTTATAATCACTTACTGCTATAGTAACCATTTGTTACCATAGCAACCGATCGTAACAAAACTAACAAGGGCTTATGTTTAATTGTTGCGACATAAGCCATGTGATGTTTTGCCGATATTTAACAAACCATGAAAAGGGACCCTAATGTCTGATCAAAATTTAACACCAATCAGTTTTCAACGATTGTTTTGATCAGAATTTAATGTTAAAATGTGACCCGTTCAATTTTCAACATTGAAAATTGAAAAATGACACTTGGGGTCATTTTTCAATGGGGTCAAAATTTAATGTTACACCGGCGCTTGAGTGAGTAGAATAGCTCTCTTTATTCTCCGAATAGTCGAGCTAAAAATGGTAACTAAGCTTTAATACTATTACTAATAATATTTATTTTGCAATGTGTCTCCTGTTTTGAGCTTGTTTAACAATTAACGTTTCTATTGTCGCTGTTTACCCCTTGTACCAATGGCATGTCTTGCTTTTCACCTTGTTCGCTATTAACACTTGTGTTTATTGCCGTTTAGTCATACCCTACAAACGAATGTGTTTTATACCGTTTATCTGATCACCATCAACAATCGTGTTTCCTACATTGTCCTGCTGTGTAACTTTAAAACGATAAGTTTAATTTCAACATATTTATTGCCTATAATCATATAATTACATTACAATAGTAGTATAACTATAAATATTACAAACATCCTCTGGCTTATATGGGTTTATAAATATGTATAGTTAAACTATTATTGTAATGTAATTGTATGATTATAAGTAATAAGCATTAGTAAACTTAACTTAACGTTATAAAGCTGTATGCTCCTTATTTGAACATATATGTTCAAATAAGAAGCATACAGCTTTAAAACGTTAAGTTAAGTTTACTACTATATATATATATAATATTGTTGCTCACATCCCACGAACGTGTATACGTAAGCCTCAGTCACATTTAAAGATCAAAACATAAATGCTTTACAGGATGGGTTGATTTAGGTTGGTCGGATTAATAATATAAATATCAAGAATGAATTTTATTTGTTAAACATTCTTGAGATATTAACTTACATGCAACAACTAGCACATTTGACTCCTTTTGGGTCCATTTACTGTGCACGTGGTGCATGCTGATTTATATCTCCTGTTATTCATTCCTTAACCCGTTACCCCATAGATACGCGTTTTCCCGCAACAATATCAGAAGGCCTTTGAAAACAGTGCAGGAAGAGTTTAGATTGCTAGTTAAGAGCAATCTGAACACTTCCTGCACTGTTTTCCTCTCTGTCAGTTTATATAAACATAATTCACCCATTGCTGATACGTGGTGAATTAATGCGAGTCCAAGAAAATGCTTATGGAGCAAAGCGTTAACTCAACTCCTAGGCAACGATTTATAGTTCCTACATACAATTTATATCCATCAATGGTGTGGTGCTTATAGCTAATCTTATACGAGTATATATATGCCTTTATATATATAAAGGGAGATAATTAAATTCACAACAACGGAATTTACGATTTTTGGGATCTTTTCAGATGCTCATTCCCAATGCATGATATATATATGGAGATAATTATTTGTGAATAACCAAGACATAAATGTACAGACCAGACTACGGCGAGTGCACCTAGTTACAATGCAAACCATAGATACAATATCAAGGCCTCTGCCAAACCAATAAATTTGGTGTCGACCATGACTTATATACTATGGAATTACATGCAACACATCTGAACAGGGTGGACTAATTTACATACATGAAGTGATAGCTTTTTATGAGTAGGATCCAGTTAAGGATTCATTACTACTCACATGCTATATAAAGGACAGATTTATAAACCCGTTGGATCATATAGATACAGTGAATTCATATATATTTAATTTCATATAGGGAGATAATTAAATTCACAACAACGGAATTTACGATTTTTGGGATCTTTTCAGATGCTCATTCACAATCCTTGATATATATATGGAGATAATTATTTGTGAATAACCAAGACAAATATGGGTTTATAAATATTTATAGTTATACTATTATTGTAATGTAATTGTATGATTATAAGTAATAAGCATTAGTAAACTTAACTTAACGTTTTAAAGCTGTATGCTTAATAATCTCCATATATATATCGGGAGTCTAAAAAAATTCAACCATGTAAAGAATGGCATCAGTACTAAACAGTAATACGGTTACTTAAGTGTGCCAAGTAAAAAACAGTTGCCATTACGAAATGCAAACAAATGCCGACGTGAACGGAAGTTGGAGCTTTGCGCATGTCTTCCCAGATTGTTATTATACGGACATTCGCGGTAATAGGTTTATTGCGGTATTAGGTATACAAGGGATAATAAAAAGGTTGTAGTAATAATGATAATATTAATAACAGTTGTAATTGCAATGATAACAATAATAATTAAAATAATGATAAAGATAGTGATGATGATGCGGATGATGGTGATGATGATGGTGATGATGATGATGGTGATGATCGTTTGTTTTGAGCGCTCTCTTTCTAGAGTCAGACGATATTGTAATTTGCTGTTGATGGCTCACGTGTTTTTATATCAGACCCTGTTTTATGATATAATAAATACAAAATTAACACTACAGAAATGACTCCTATCTGCAAATCGATAAGAAATTACGTCTTTTAATTTTACTGTTTAACGTTCAATTGATTTACTTTCGTCATTTATTTTTTTCTCATTTAAGACTCTCAAATAAACTTTAAGAAATTATACTCCTATGTATGAGTTTGAACTGCAGCAGATAGACACAAGTACATAAATACTGACTGCAATGTTCTATAATTACTGTGTTACTGTGGAATTTATCGCCAACAACACAAACTCTTTGCTTTGTTCATTAAGTCGTAATCCTTAAGTTAATATACCGAAGCTGTTTTAAACGTTAAGTAAAATAAACATAAGTCTAAAGTTATGTGAGTGAACCGATTATAAATGCGTTTTAGTCTGTAAAATTGAGATGTATTTATCAAAAGAAGGGATAAAAATCAATATCATAAAGGACCGGTAAAACTATAATATTCGCTGTAAGTATGAAATCATCATTTGAAACAGCTCGACGGAAGTTTACCTTTGGCAATGTTGTTTAGGTCTAACTTACCAATTACCTCCCCTTAGTGACGTTAGCAAGATTATTGCGCCAAAGAAATTAGAACTGTGTAAATCGGTTTGGCATTACTTTTGTTCAAAATGCTTAAAATGGCAATTTTATTATTGAACATATGAGAACATTGGAACATTTTTATAAGTTCTGCCAAGTTTGAATAACATTGGATACCATTTGGTGAAGATACAACAGTTTAAAGATGCGTAGTGATACACTGCAACAAATGGGCAGAATTGTCAAAAATGAAGGGGTGTCATCAAAACATCGAAATTGTAAAAAAAAGCAATCTAGTTAATCCCATGTTTTACCCTGCTTATTTAGATTAACAGAGGACAATCTATGGACCCTTTTTGAACCATTGGCAATGTGGTCAGCGTTCCAGTAGTGTGTGTCACTATATGTAGAACAGTACAAAACTAATTGGTGTGTGAGACGTTTAATGTCCACTCTCTGATTGGCCAAGTTTAAAAGATGAACACCTTTTCTAACTTCAAGATCCTAGCTTTGAAGTCGAATAGTGGAAGAACATAACTATGTGTAGCTGTCAAAGTGGTATTCTGTATTTAATACAGATATTTATAATTCCATTATGATATATGCGGTGTCATGTCTTGTCTTTAATATAGATATTTACAATTCCATTATGATATAGGCGGTGTCATGTCTTGTCTTTGATATATATATTTACAATTCCATTATGATATATGCGGTACCATGTTTTGTCTTTTATATAGATATTTACAATCCCATTATGATATATGCGGTGTCATGTTTTGTCTTTGATATAGATATTTACAATTCCATTATGATATATGCGGTACCATGTCTTGTCTTTTATATAGATATTTACAATCCCATTATAATATATGCGTGTCATGTCTTGTCTTTGATATAGATATTTACAATTCCATTATGATATATGCGGTGTCATGTCTTGTCTTTGATATAGATATTTAAAATCCCATTATGATATATGCAGTGTCATGTCTTGTCTTTGATATAGATATTTACAATCCCATTATGATATATGCGGTGTCATATCTTGTTTTTGATATAGATATTTGCAATTCCATTATGATATATGCGGTACCATGTCTTGTCTTTAATATAAATATTTAGAATCCCATTATGATATATGCGTGTCATGTCTTGTCTTTGATATATATATTTACAATTCGATAATGATATATGCGGTGCCATGTCTTGTCTTTGATATAGATATTTACAATTCCATTTTGATATATGCGGTCCCATACCTTGTCTTTGATATAGATATTTACAATATCATTATGATTGTGGTGACATGTCTTGTCTTTAATACATATATTTACAATCCTATTATGATATAGGCGGTGTCATATCGTACCTTTAATAAAGATATTTACAATCTCATTATGATATATGCGGTGCCATGTCTCGTCTTTGATATAGATACTTGCAATTCCATTAGATATTTACAATTCCATAATGATATATGCGGTGCCATGTCTTGTCTTTAATATAGATATTTACAATTCCATTATGATATATGCGTGTCGTGTCTTGTCTTTAATATAGATACTTACAATTCCGTTAGATATTTACAATCTCATTATGATATATGCGGTGCCATGTCGTGTCTATAATATAAATATTTACAATTTCATTATGAAATATGCGGTGACGTGTCTTGTCTTTAATAGAGATGTTTACAATCCCATTACGATATATGCGGTACCATGTCTTGTCTTTAATATAGATATTTATAATATCATTATGATATATACCGTACCATGTCTTGTCTTTAATATAGATATTTATAATATCATTATGATATATACGGTACCATGTCTTGTCTTTAATATAGATATTTACAGTTACATTATGATATATGCGGTGCCATGTCTTGTCTTTAAAACAAATATTTAAAATTCCATTATGATATATTCGGTGCCATATCCCGTCATTAATTTAGAAATCTGTTTATTCCATTATGATATATTCGGTCCCGTGTCTTGTTTGTAATGTAGATGTCTGCAATTACATTTTGATATATGCGCTAACATGTCTTGTATTAAATATAGAAATTTGTTATTCCATTATGAGATATGCGGTGCCATGCCTCGTCTTTAATATAAACATCAGTAATTCCATTATGAGATATGCAGTGCCATGCCTCGTCATAAATATAAAAATATGTCATTCCATTATGAGATATGCGGTCCCATGCCTCGACCTTTATATAGAAATCTATAATTCCATTATAAGATATACGGTGCCATACCTTGTCATAAATATAAAAATATGTAATTCTATTATGAGATATGCGGTGTCATGCTTCGACCTTTATATAGAAATCTATAATTCCATTATTAGATATGCGGTGCCATGCCTCGTCATAAATATAAAAATATGTAATTCTATTATGAGATATGCGGTGTCATGCTTCGACCTTTATATAGAAATCTATAATTCCATTATTAGATATGCGGTGCCATGCCTCGTCATAAATATAAAAATATGTAATTCTATTATGAGATATGCGGTGCCATGCCTCGACCTTTATATAGAAATCTATAATTCCATAATGATATATTCGGTGCCATGCCTCGACCCTAATATAGAAATCCCATTTTGATATATGCGGTGACATGTTTTGTATTTAACATAGAAATTCTATAGAAATCTGTAATTCTATCATGATATATTCGGTGGCATGTCTCGTCTCTGATGTTGAAATCTGTAAATCAATTATGAGATGTGCGGTGTCATATCTTGTCTTTAATACAGAGATTTGATATTCTATTATAAAATAGGCCGTGTCGTGTTCTGTCTCTAATATAGAAAAGTGTACATGTAATTTCACTATGAGATTCACAGTGTCGTGTATGTCTCGTCTATAAACATAAAGCATCCATTTCAATCAGGAAGTGCTGTCATAGGGTAGTCGCATAATGCCCGTGATAAATAATTATTATTTGTCTTCATTATTTTAATGCTCATTTTGTGTTTTGAATCGTATTATAATTGATGTATTCGGAACATTTTGAAAGCAATGTCATGTTTGAATTGTGAATTTGATGCCCTGAAATATGGGTATGAATACATTATTTTTTAATTCTATTTTGTCAAATGTGTACAGATGGAACATATTTCTTATTTGATTAAATATGACCCCTACATTTCTCGTGGCATTGCATGTTTCAACAAATATTAAAGCGTAAGTTTCTCTTACTTGATCAGGGTCTATATACAAATGACAAGTCTTTAAACATGTTTATTCTCTATTGAAATAAGAAATAATGTCAATGATTGTTTTCCAACTATAATGTATAAATATATATATGTGTAATATTCTTATATATGAGATGTGCGAAGTCTTGTCTTATATAGAGATTTGTACTTCCAGTACTAGCTGGACTTTATGCTAAAGAAATAGTCCTGCTTATGTCGTCGTGATAAAATTTTGCAGTGCACACGTGACAGGGACTACTTTTTTATTCCTAGAACTATTTTTCATATATTACTATAAACAAGCAGAAACAAATCAAACAAAAAAGATATATTGTGGACATAGTATTTTGTCATTTTAAAAAAAGAAGGTATATAAAAAAAAATGTACGCTTCAATAATATCAAACACACTAGGATGGAGTATGAATATGTGCTTAAGACGGCTATCGGTACTTTCAATTAATTTGATAGATACATGAAGTCGTGGTCGGCAAAGACAGTCTTAGTCCAGGTGATTGCTTTTATGATTTGATATTTAATGCTTAACGCCCTGGTAATGTGGGAGGCGTTAATTGTCTTACAACAGGTTATAAATTTCACACCAAGTTTAATTTAGGAGGAATATATACATCATGAGGCTATAATTCATCTTTTACGTGCTCCTTGAAATAATGTATAACCCTTAATTCAGGTGTCTTTAAGTCTGATGGGCCAATCAAATGAGTTTGTTAGTTTTATCGGTTGCTTACCTTTACTACGCTTGGTTATTTAGGGGACCCGTACGTAGAAATTGAATAAAAGTGTTAATCTTGATGTTCGATTAATCAATATACTATTCGTTGGTCAATACGCTCGACTCTTTAACTAACGGTTGCATGTTTGTCGTCGCATACTGTAAAACCTCACAAATTATGAAACAAAGATGTTACAAGAAGGAAAACAAAGGGAAAGTCAGTTAGATTAAAATCATTCTTCCCGAGGTCCTCTACAACACATTTTGGTCAAGAACTTGTGTTAGAAATTAAACATATTAAAATTGCCATCATATATATATATATATTAATTGTGAAAGACAAAATGGAAATGTTATAGATTGACAGTATATATGTGGTTAGTATGTTGGGATTTGCAGCACTGCATCTACTTTTAAACTGTAAAATACTATCTGACTGTTTAATAAAATTGGAGATGGAATTCCAAAGTATAGCTCCTGGTTATAGCACAGTCTTTTTCTAAACAAGTCACAGTTTGACATCGGGATAAATAACA
The DNA here is from genome assembly GCA_029582155.1 of Panopea generosa. Classification (NCBI taxonomy): domain Eukaryota; kingdom Metazoa; phylum Mollusca; class Bivalvia; order Adapedonta; family Hiatellidae; genus Panopea; species Panopea generosa. The sequence continues at coordinate 14,258,640 of CM055895.1, read as the reverse complement.
AATGTATAGGCCTCAATGTAGCTTGATAATAGAATACAACATCTTTCTAATAACTAAATTTGCTATATCTACAAAATTATGTAGCATAGTTTTGCATCTTTTATCAAGCTGGTCTCTTTGGTATGATATAAAGACTGTTATTAACAAGTGTAAACTATTAATAATTAGACGAAACGTTATGTGAAACAGAAACCATTACTGTCAGTTATGCTTGTGTGATTTTTTTTTAAAGAAAATAAGTTTTGCCTTATTTTCAAAGAGATAAGACAGCAGTAGCATTATTTTCGATCATCCCGATTTGAATAACTTCACAAAAACCTTAGGAGATGATTATGTCATTTTAACAACGTCATTAACCAAAGTGTGGTGCATCGTTCATAAAAAAACAGGATCAAATCAATACATTCATCTTCTTATCGCAAGAACAGAAGTGGTTTTTGTTGGTGTCAGTTTCATTTACATTGAAATGTTTTGTGTTTTATTCGAAGATTATATTTTATGTTTCAAGAATCAAGAATTGTGCTGTTATTATAGCTGACATTTTTGTTCGACACAAGAATGGTGTTATCGTTTTAATTTACATTTTTGTTAGACAAAAAGGGTGTTATTGTTCTATTTTGCTTTTATTTTGGACACAAACACGGTGTTATTGTTGTATATTACTTGTTTGCTCGGCACAAGAAATTTGTATTTTTTTATCCGTTTCGGTCAACACAAGAACTATGTGATTGTTTTCGTTGACACAATAGAGGAGTTATTGTTTAATATTGCGTTTTTTGGTTGGCTACATCAAGTTGTTTTTGTTTTATATAATGTTTTGGTTGACACCATCAAGTTGTTCTTGTTTTATATTGCGTTTTGGATGACACCATATAGTTGATTTATATTGCGTTTTAATTGACAGCATCAAGTTGTTATTGTTTTATATTGCGTTTTGCTTGACAATATACTGTTGTTATTGATTTATATTGCGTTTTGGTTGACACCATAAAGTTGTAATTGTTTCATATTACGTTTTGGTTGACACCATCAGGTTGTTATTGTTACATATTGCGTTTTGGTTGACATTTTAAAATTATTTTTGTTTTATATTGCGTTTTGGTTGACACCATAAAGTTGTAATTGTTTCATATTGCGTTTTGGTTGACACCATAAAGTTGTAATTGTTTTATATTACGTTTTGGTTGACACCATCAGGTTGTTATTGTTACATATTGCGTTTTGGTTGATATTTTAAAATTGTTTTTGTTTTATATTGCGTTTTAATTGACACCATAAAGTTGTAATTGTTTCATATTGCGTTTTGGTTGACACCATCAAGTTGCTATTGTTTTATATTTCGTTTTGGATGACACCATCAAGTTGTTTTTGTTTCATATTGCGTTTTGGTTGACACCATCAAGTTGTTATTGTTTTATATTGCGTTTTAATTGACACCATACAGTTGTTATTGTTTTATATTGAGTTTTGGTTGACACCATCAAGTTGTTATTGTTTTACATTTAGTTTTGGATTACACCATAAAGTTGCAAATGTTCTATATTTCGTTTTGGATGACACCATACTATTGTTATTGTTTTATACTGCGTTTTGGTTGACATCATGAAGTTGTTATTGTTTTTTTATTGCGTTTTGGTTGACACCATAAACTTGTAATTGTTTTATATTGTGTTTTGGTTGACACCATAAAGTTGTTATTGTTTAATATTGCGTTTTGGTTGACACCATTAAGTTATTATTGTTTTATACTGCGTTTTGCTTGACACCATGAAGTTGGTATTGCGTTTTTGTTGACAACATAAAATTGTTATTGTTTTATATTACGTTTTGGTTGACACCATAAAGGTGTTATTGTTTTATATTACGTTTAAGTTGACACCATAAAGTTGTTATTGTTTTATATAACGTTTACAACATACTTCAATTTTCATATTATTTCAGACGTATGCATTATCCTAGCTGGCTTTTATTTAGATGACTTTCACTTTTATTTATTTGGGGGAAAATCGTCAAAAGTCTTTTCGTGGTGATATTTGAATATGAATAAACATTACATGTACCTTAATGTCGTTTTAAAAAAATCACGGAAACATGTAATTTAAGATCGTACTTCAATACTAACATGAAACATTTGCATTATTACCAGATGGCGCATCGTCGTTCGAACACAGCTGGTGCGTCATCGTTAAAAATACAGCTGGCTTGTCGTTACGAATACAGCTGGCGTGTTGTCGTTATAAGCACAGCTGGCGAGTTGTCATTGCGAATACAGCTGTCGGTCGTCGTTACATATACAGCTGGCTTATCATCGTAACGAACACAGCTGGCGTGTCGTCATTACAAACAAAACTGGTGGAATGCTGAATGTATTAAGTGCGCAGTATTAAGTGGACTTGTCAAATCACCAAATGGCATATTCATCATAATGTTACATCACATATACATTTTACTATGTTTTTCCCGATAAGATTATATATCATAACACGAAATTCGATATTTCTTCGTCATTTTAGCGGCCATCTTGGATTTGTGCCGTTAGTAAGCAATGAATTTACGGATTTATAAAATTAACCTTTAGAAACATATAAGTATCAACCTTTTGGACATACACCCTTAGCTCTAGGACTAAAAGTTTACGGTTCTTGTTACGGCTGTCCTTTTGTGTACAATTAACAATGGTGATTACAGTTATTAGCAGCTGTTCGTGAGTCATGTTAACAAAAAGTAAGTACTGTTGGAGTTGACATTTACCTTGGCATAGATATTGGCGATAATAAACTACCGCTACTACTGTACACCGACAATATTTGTATTTTAGCCGAGTCCGAGAGGAAGTTACAGACTATGCTAGACACGCTGCATAGTTGACGTAAGAAATTGCTTGTACTGATAAACACAGCCAAAAGTAAATATATGCATTTCAGGAAAACTCGACTTACTCAAACGACTCATGCGTTTTAAATAAGTGATAACAATTCAGAAACGGTTGATAGATGAAAGTACCGTGGAGTATTTTTGCTGACAAAAACAATTTCCCCTTTTACTCTGACGCTCTTACGAGTGTGACGGTCGTACATTAGAGAATATATTTTAAAAAATCACTAACGTACCAAAAAAAGTAGCTATGTTTATATTGTTAAGGCTTGTTTCAGAAGAAAAAGTACAATAGATAACCAAATTGACTTTCCAAACAGCTGCAAATAATATATTGTTATGCAATTATCACGACAATGTATCTATATTTTATGATGTTTAATTGCAATCGTAAGTTCATATAAAGTAATTTTACTATCTATTTGTATTGGTGACTTATAGATAGGTTACTTACTTACTTACTTTACTTTACTTTACTTTACTTTACTTTACTTTACTTTACTTTACTTTACTTTACTTTACTTTACTTACTTGCTTGCTTGCTTGCTTGCTTACTTACTTACTTACTTACTTACTTTTATGTTTACCATTACTAATGATGATTTAGCTATAATAATTTGTAACATTCTTCGTTTCAGTTGCGGGTCACTGAACATAGAATCAACACAGTAAATACCAACCATCGATACGTAGCCAATAACACAGACATGGTTCACTGAAGCCAAACCAATGTAGACAATCATACTTGAAGTCACCAATGTTGTGGAAAATGAACAAACACATGTCTATGAGCTGTGTTTATTTGATATTCCGTAATCGTTTGTAGGAAATGTATTATATAAAAAAAATAGTAAGCATTGAATAAGCATTTTTGGACTATAATATTATAAATAATAGACTCGAAAGATAACTTATACATGTGTTTAGTATTCGAGCGTTATTCGAAATTGTGATTTTTTACAGTGTTCTCTAAAATGTCGGAGATCTCACAATACAGCGACGTAACAACGCAGCCATCGTCCAATGACTCTGACGTTGGCGACGTGAGAGGTCCGTTGGTGGTGCCTGTATACCAGCAAGCCATCATAATAACCATGTATAGTATTGTCATCTTTCTCGCCGTCGGTGGCAACGCAATCGTCTGCTATATAGTGGTGACCTCCAGACGGATGAGAACGGTGATGAATTTCTTTATCGTCAGCCTCGCTCTCAGCGACATGCTCATGGCCATGATCTGTATTCCATTTACGTTCATAGCTAATCTAGTCATTAACTCTTGGCCATTTGGCATTGCCTTGTGTCCGATCGTGTCGTTTCTACAAGTTGTCACCGTGTTTATGAGTTCGTTTACTCTAGTGGCAATCAGTATAGACAGATACTGTGCCATTGTTCATCCCCTGAGACAGAAAATGACCAAACGCCAAGCTTTTATCGTGATATCGGGAATCTGGATGCTGTCCACACTCATACCCGTACCTACAGCCATAACATCTGAAGTGCACCAGTACGTCAATGATACTAATGCACCGTATTACTGTGAAGAAATCTGGAAAAATAAGACGGCACAATCAGTTTATAACGCCATTTTGCTAATAGTTCAATATTTTGTTCCCCTTATGGTACTTGTGTTCACCTATGGCAGGATTATATTAGTATTGTGGATAAAAAAGACACCAGGAGAAGCCGTAAGCGCACGCGATCAAAGGATGGCACAATCAAAGAAAAAGGTAAGAATATAGTACTAGTTGTTTTATTTAAATACGTTAATATGGTCCTTTTGATCAGGATAAACATCTGGTATTTGCATAATTTTATTTTATGTTAAATATGTTTTAAATTGTAATGCTTTTAAAATTACATAAGATGTGGAATTAAGCGCTTTCTTAAAATGTAACTCGGAAAAAGACAAGCACATCCTAGTCCAGATAGATAAAGTTATACAATTAATTAAAACTTATAACTATAGTATTAACTATTGGCAAGTAAAAATTTAATGCGGAATAACATTACTGCTGTAATGCTGTAGTAATGATGAAAGAGGTTATAATTATTTCAAGTATGACTATTTAGCAATATGCGTTAGTATAAGGTAATTATTAGCACAATAAATGTGTTAAAACGAGTATATGTAGCAATACCAATAGGGGATGCATGCATCACAAACAGGAGCGATAACGTTAACAGTAGCGGCAATATCATCTCTACCAGTACAAGTAATAGTCTCGTTATCGTAACAGTATCATGAGCAGATTTAGTATCAGGTTTTCAATAGAAGCGGTAATATCAGCAGTATCAATACATGTAACAGTCGTAACAGTAATAGTGTCATAAGCAGATGTAGTATCAGGCTTTCAATAGTAGCGGTAATATCAGCAGTATCAATGCATGTAACAGTCGTAACAGTAACAGTATCATAAGCAAATGTAGTATCAGGTTTTCAATAGAAGCGGTAATATCATCAGTATCAATACATGTAACAGTCGTAACAGTAACAGTATCATAAGCAGATGTAGCATCAGGTTTTCAATAGAAGCGGTAATATCAGCAGTATCAATACATGTAACAGTCGTAACAGTAACAGTCTCATAAGCAGATGTAGTATCAGGCTTTCAATAGAAGCGGTAATATTAGCAGTATCAATACATGTAACAGTCGTAACAGTAACTGTATCATAAGCAGATGTTGTATCAGGCTTTCAATAGTAGCGGTAATATCAGCAGTATCAATACATGTAACAGTCGTAACAGTAACAGTGTCATAAGCAGATGTAGAATCAGGTTTTCAATAGAAGCGGTAATATCAGCAGTATCAATACATGTAACAGTCGTAACAGTAACAGTATCATAAGCAGATGTAGAATCAGGTTTTCAATAGAAGCGGTAATATCAGCAGTATCAATACATGTAACAGTCGTAACAGTAACAGTGTCATAAGCAGATGTAGAAACAGGTTTTCAATAGAAGCGGTAATATTAGCAGTATCAATACATGTAACAGTCGTAACAGTAACAGTGTCATAAGCAGATGTAGTATCAGGCTTTCAATAGTAGCAGTAATATCAGCAGCATCAGTACATGTAACAGTCGTAACAGTAACAGTATCATAAGCAAATGTAGTATCAGGCTTTCAATAGTAGCAGTTATATCATCAGTATCAATACATGTAACAGTCATACAGTAACAGTATCATAAGCAGATGTAATTCAGGCTTTCAATAGTAGCAGTAATATCAGCAGTATCAATACATGTAACAGTCGTAACAGTAACAGTATCATAAGTAGATATAGTATCAGGCTTTCAATAGTAGCGGTAATATTAGCAGTATCAATACATGTAAAGTCGTAACAGTAACTCTATCATAAGCAGATGTAGTATCAGGCTTTCAATAGTAGCGGAGTATCAGTACATGTAACAGTCGTTACAGCAACAGTATCATAAGTAGATGTAGTATCAGGCTTTCAACAGTAACGACAATATCAGCAGTATCGGTACATGCAACAGTCGTTATAATAAGCAGATGTAGTATCATGGTAACTGATGTATACGCAGTAGCTATCAGAGAACAAGTTCAAGTAAACTGTAAATTGTCCAAGTATGTGTTAAAATACAAACTGTATATCAAATGATATGGACCTAGATAATACTTATGGATGAAAGGTTTGGTTTGTAGTAGCACAGCTGGGAAGTAAAAGTAGTGTCTTTTGATTTTGGTTTACTTTGTTTATATAAGGCATTTCAGAAACACCAACACGTATTTCATAGATTTGGTCACTTTAATTCATCGTTTCGGCTGTCTGGGCTAAAATCAGGTTTTTAATTAGCTATGAAAATACCTAGAGAGCATGTCTTAACCGAATTTTCCATTAACTTTGAGAGTATACATGGTACTATACTCAACCGTTTAGTAGCAACTAATTTGTACAAGCAATCTAAGTCACACTGAAATATCAGTGGTTGCACATTTGTATCATATAATCACAAAAGGACTTTTATTTAGTATGTAATCTTAAACTATCTTTGGGTATAACGCATCATTAAACTACGTGAAGTTTTGAAACGTTTGAAACTTGTATTAGGTACAGTCGGGGTATATATAGGGACTTAATAAGGAATTGGTTGCATGCGAATCAGTTTTTACCAGCTTTACATATACGATGCAATGATGACAGTGTGCAATTATCAACTAGCTTTGAATCGATGATTTATTGCGTGCTCTGTAATTGTCAAAGAATGCAAGATGTTGCTTTTTTATATATAATAACACTTTCATCGTTTCATATTAACCAAACTAATACAGGAGTAACAGAGATACAAATGTTAAACAAATACTGAACCGACCAAATTGGCTCATTACTATTCTGAGCCATGGTCCTTGAAATGTCAGTATCAGCATAAGTAGGTATTGTCGCCCCGGACAGCCTAGCGTTTCATCTGATCTTAACCATAATTGCCCGTGGATATTTATGCTCATAAAATCTAAATCAAATTCTTGATACATCCTTATTGCACGACTACCGAGACTTGAATTATTTTGTCGTATAGTTATCGCCTGTGGCAGTTACTGAAATTTATTTGAACTATTTAGTGTTGACAAAGCAACTGAGCCCTTCCTTCATATATGTTCTTTATAATTCGTTTTTAAATGATTAATGTACATTAAATATGGGTCAAGTTGTTAGTTATTACATGTGGCCATTATGGTGGGATTGCATGTTGATGCTCTCGAATCGTTAAATTAAACGTTATTTCACATTTCCTTGTTGCTAACATTGTTCTGAATAATGTTCATCTTAATTATTCAATGGATCTGAAATCTGCATTTTATGATCAAACTTAAATACAACTCGTCTTCAACAACATTGCATATGCAACTTTTTTTCTTTTTGTTTCATTTAAATGTGTTTTATTTCATGTGTTCTATTTAATGTGCTCTCGTTTAACTCCAATAGTCAGCCTCAATGATAGCAGTAGAAAAGCATACTAAACTAGTAATTGCTAATCTTAATTAACTATATTTTACACATTCATATTAGAATGTAGTTTTCTTTCACAAATTATGATGTTGTATTTTGAAAACGTTTAATACTTACTGTATTATAAAATGCAAACAATTAAGTGTTATTTTATGGAATTATCTAAATTGTTTCAAGCACGACAGTAAACTAATATTCATATATACTGTTGTTTAATTCTTTTATAGGGCCCTCCTTGGGCCGAGTGGTCTAAAAGGCGGTATCAAGATCACTTAACTTTTGCCGTTGAGATCGTAGGTTCGAGTCCCACTCGGTCTAAAACCTCTATAAGACAATGTTTACCAGTTTTTTACGGACGGACGGTTGTTCTACTCAGATTCATTCTGAGGTATTGCTCCACCAGTACACCTGGACGAGGCATTTATAATCTGAGATGCGTTCAACCCCATTCAAAATTAAAATGTTTTAGAACATATTTGTAATTCATAAGATAGTATATAGACATACTTCAGTCCTGTTTTATTTAGGTAAAATACATGTTAACCTTATTACAAATGCTTCTTATATATGGTTTCACTAGCTAGTGAATGGGTTTTTATACCAGACATAAACTCAATTAATGTAGGGCTATGCTTTTATTTTCAATGTTATTAACAAATAAAATGCCATAGTGTTTACTACGTCTAGCATTTTAAGATCAGGAATTCTGCTACGAAAAATAGATAAAACTAACTTTCCTAATAGGATAAGTGCATCACACTTAATTTAAAAGGAAACGTGCTACTCTGAAAACAAATTGCATAATTTATGAAGTCTGAATTACAACTCTTTTGCGTTGACAAATTACACTTGCTTTCAGTCAAAGAGAAATGCAAAAAATATTATATTATGTGAGAGAATTGCGTACAATTTACGTATTGTTGTTTATTCTCCAACAAAATGTATGATATTTGGCTTTTCTGTAATAATGACCTACTTTTTTTAATAATTTTCATTTTTAGAATAAAAGAATCGGTCGTGTATATGAGTGTTACATATTTTGCTTAAACGAACAACCAGTCCTAAAGTAAGTATTAAAACAAAGAATACCGGATTATACAATGAGAAGGAGGGTCAGGGAGTCAGGGGTGCGACAAAAATCATCGTAAACGTAAACCAACACTTATTCAAAGTATTTTTAACATTCATCAAAATGAATCCAAATTTGCTAAAACCCTGTGTAAAATTATGTATTTTCTGGAAATACAATCATTTTAAATGTCGTTCAAAAATTTAAACAAACAAGATGTAATTGTCAAATTGACTTGGCGATTTTTATCGTAAGTTATTTTGTGAAACGCACCCAAAATGTTTTGTACAGCAAGAACATTCACTTGTATATGCTAGAGAATATCACCCCTGTTTTGTTTCCAACGACCTCTTTAAGTACAACACAAGTCTGTGACATCAGTATTTTAACTCATTATGAATCGCTGAACTCATCAAAATGCCATGAATAATCATACTTGTATCTGAATTTACTCTGGCAAGAGAAACGTTTACATTTCGCCTTGTCGGTAATTCAACGTCTATAATCAATGTCGAATCATCCAACTATGATTGGTTATGCATCCATGTGTTGTTTTATAGCGTTATTTATTACAAAATGTGCTATGATTGGGTTGTTTTCAAAATGATTTATGATGTGTTTCCTTATTGAAGGCAAATGAACCGTCGCATTGACACTTGCTCAAAAAATTTACGAAAAAGTTCGAGTTCGTGCGGAGAAAATGTTTCAATCTGAGAAGGAGGATTATGTTATAAAAATCTGTCGCAGGATAGTATTCCTACCAGAATCACTGTCAAACAGTACTTTGTCTTCCTTTAGATTTTTGTTAACATGTTTGTTAATTTGGTTTTGGTGCATTACTCATGTGTTAAATTAAGATTTGTTACCATGAATATTTTAGTTGCTGTCTGTATTTCATTAGGTATTTCCATTATTGTTTCTGCATCCTTTAAAACAGATTGATTCAAAGTACTCCAAGTAACTTTCTTAGATATATGCGTGTGTTGCACTTTCTTGTAACACCTTTTCTCCTGTTATCTCGTTTTCCAAAGTTGCTGATCAAGGCATCGTTTTAAAAACGTTTATATCCCCAAAACAAACGTTGTTTTTAAGAGTTAGTCATAACTATTGCAGAGCTACATATCCGATCAACAGCAAGGTTATTTCGATATGGTTTATCTATTGACACTTCCAAAAAGGTGTTTACCTTTCTTTATCTCCTGTAAACCGCTAAATGAGTGGTATATTTACAACATTGCTTGTTGTCTCCCGTACCAATTAATTTTACATAGAGAAATGCACTTCTGGGTCACTGAATACATTACCAATGATTCTAAAAGTGTCATGTTTCCATAGATAGTCCTCTGTTGCTCCAAAAATGCAGGAAAATGTTGAGGTTTACCGGATTGCTTTTTTCAATAGTTCGATAGTTTTACATTTCTGGCAATTTGTTCGCAGTGAATTACTACGCATCTTCAGCTGCTAAATCTTCAACAGCACCCATTCAAAACAAATATGCCCAACCCATTTACATAGCACTTATTCCTCGAGCCAAAGAATCTTGCTACCATCATCTAAGAGTGGTAATTCAAGATGAGACCTTGAATATATCATGGTTTCATGACAGCTAGCTAACTTAGACATAGGCCGTCAAGCCTGGCAAATAGTAAAACAATATTTAATAGACGTTGTTCCATTTGCGACATAGGTAGTCTAGCCTGACAAATAGTAAAAAATACTTAATAGACGTTGTTCCATTTGCGACATAGGTCGTCTACCCTGACAAATAGTAAAACAATACTTAATAGACGTTGTTCCAGTTGCGACATAGGTCGTCTACCCTGACAAATAGTAAAACAATACTTAATAGACGTTGTTCCATTTGCGACATAGGTCGTCTACCCTGACAAACAGTAAAACAATACTTAATAGACGTTGTTGTTGTTTTACGATGCTTTTTTTACATTCATCGAGATCACCGTCGCCGCATCATTTCCATTGGGGAGACGTTTTAATAGCAAACCCATTGGTTCAGCATATATTATGCAAAAATTAATTTATGAGTTAAAAGGGAAACGAATCCAAAAACTTAAACAAATACTCTAAACATTTCACATACAGTCTTCTTTGTAATAAATATCTTTACTTGTTTAAAATGAATATTCTATTTCATTCGAGAGTACAATCCATTGATATAATTACAGTTTCACTTTGTACAGGTACCAGGAAATTCAGTTTCTCTAACATAGAACACAACTCGCATGTAAAAATAGTAGTATCTCTACTGGTTTCACATTCAAAAGTTGACCTATGACCTAATTTAATCCGTATGTTCTGTTTTAAGTTGAACATTGCCTGATTTAGATAATGATTCTTGTAAAAGCCTTATGAAACCGTTTGCCAAATCAAAGTACTCAATGTACTCATAGCTGGGTCTTTTATAAAAAGTCACACGTCTTCCTAATTTGATTAAAATGGTGGTAACGTTAGCTTTATTTTATGCAAGTCATCAATAAATGTCATTGTCTGTTGCTGAAATTCGAGGTATAAAAAGTAGTTCTTCTTGCGTACGATCATTTTGGCAATGATTATCACTGCAAAGCGTAATCAGACGCTGTACATCTTTGGCATAAAGTCTGGCTAGGCTTATATACAATAGTCATCGACATCTCAACCAGCAAATTATATCAATGCAAAGAGTTAAGTCAATCTAAGCTAATACGATAAACGATAAATATCATCGACCTTCATGTACCTCCTTAGAATCTCACGAAATCGGTATTTACTCGTCCGATTATTCGTTTCTACTGTTACCTTGTATGTACTACGCTTGTTTCATCTATCTGTTGTTATTGAGTCATAAATGTTGTACTTAACAAAATAGCTGACAATATGTTTCAGTTAGTGTCATTGTCAATTATGTAACATAGTTAGTTCTGTTTCTTGAAATAGTAGTGTCGC